>JBBDGP010000977.1:1667500-1669344 GCA_037952835.1 Lithobates septentrionalis | reverse complement strand
AACATAGTGACGTACTACGAGGAATTTCAGCTCTTGAGCGCCACCCTTTGGGCCCTTTCTGATAATTTCGCGTTTGGTGAGCACTGATTCCGAGCATGCGTGTTTGTACTTTCGACTTGTGTACTGACCATCCGAAAATCTGACGTCAAACCGTTGTCTGCCGAAAATTTACTAGCCTGTCATCCAACATTTGTTTGCGGAAAATTGGACAACAATTGTCAAAAGGAGCGTACTAACGGTAAGATTTTAGGACAACAGTCTGTCAACAGACAATCCCCTGCCAACAATCGTACCGTGTGTACGAGGTTTTAGAGTTGCCAAGGGACAGCCAATAAACCTTAAGGATTTAAAGAAGATCTGTAAAGAAGAGTGGACCAAAATCCCTTCTGAGATATGTGCAAACCTGGTCACCAACTACAAGAAATGTCATACCTCTGTGCTGCCAACAAGGGTTTCTCCACCAAGTACTAAGTCACTAACTCCATGCGGGCTTTCATGTGTCTTGCACTGAGGAGAGGCTTCCGTCGGGCCACTCTACCATAAAGCCCCAACTGGTGGAGGGCTGCAGTGATGGTTGACTTTCTACAACTTTTTCCCATCTCCCGGCTGCATCTCTGGAGCTCAGCCACAGTGATCTTTGGGTTCTTCTTTACCTCTCTCACCAAGGCTCTTCTCCCCCGATAGCTCAGTTTGGCCGGGCGGCCAGCTCTAGGAAGGGTTCTGGTCATCCCAAATGTCTTCCATTTAAGGATTATGGAGGCCACTGTGCTCTCTTAGGAACCTTAACTGCAGCAGAATTTTTTTTGTAACCTTGGCCAGATCTGTGCCTTGCCACAATTCTGTCTCTGAGCTCTTCAGGCAGTTCCTTCGACCTCATGATTCTCATTAGCCCTGACATGCACTGTGAGCTGTAAGGTCTTATATAGACAGGTGTGTGGCTTTCCTAATCAAGTCTAATCAGTATAATCAAACACAGCTGGACTCAAATGAAGGTGTAGAACCATCTCAAGGATGATCAGAAGAAATGGACAGCACCTGCGTTAAATATATGAGTGTCACAGCAAAGGGTCTGAATACTTAGGACCATGTGATATTTCAGTTTTTCTTTTTTAATAAATCAGCAAAAATGTCAACAATTCTGTGTTTTTCTGTCAATATGGGGTGCTGTGTGTACATTAACGAGGAAAAAAAATGAACTTAAATGATTTTAGCAAATGGCTGCAATATAACAAAGAGTGAAAAATTTAAGGGGGTCTGAATACTTTCCGTCCCCACTGTATATATATAAATATTTTTTTTTTTTTGTTTTTGTTTTTGCTGAATAACTATTAATACTCAGCTTTCTCCTATAGATCTACCGGTGACAAATACTCTGCAAACCTACAGATATGCTTGCACTCATGTGCATTCTTATTTTTCAGTGTAGCGAAATACACCAAGATATCCAAGTTGCTAGAGAAAAAAAAGACGAAAAAATCTCCCACGACCCCTTGCTTTACCTTTGCCCAGCGCCCCTAGTCTTTTGTTACTACAGTCAAGTTTACTAACAATGCCTAAATCTAATTATCAGTGCAAACAATACAGACCTCTATGTATTTCATAGCTGTTGGAAAAGGCGGTCGACGTTAGACATTAGCATACTTGCGTATCAGTTTAGGCATAGTGCAGAGACCAGTTGGCTTAAAGTATTAGCAGAGCCAGCTATCGGGATGACCAAGCAGCAGTGTTATCCTGATCTAACAGCTGCCAACATTCCTGACAGGAGATGAGGCAGATGTCCAAGGACAATCACAGAGAAGAACATTTAAGCCAAAGTTTGCCTATCTCTTAGTCTTGACTTGATC
>JBBDGP010000977.1:1417500-1662500 GCA_037952835.1 Lithobates septentrionalis | reverse complement strand
ATGATGGGGCACAATTTCTCCCAATGATATCAACAATGGGGCCCAATGACACCAATGATGGAACACAAGTCCTCCCAATAACTCCAATGATGGGGCATAATTTCTGCCAATGGCACCAATGATGGGGCACAATTTTTCTCAATGACACCAACAATGGGGCCCAAATGATACCAATAATGGGGCACAATTCCTCCCACCATCAACAAAGATTGTTTTTTTCCCACATTTTCTACTCCCACTGACCACAGTCTGTCCCTCCTAAAGTCTGCAGGGCAGTAAACTAGCCCTTTGTTTAGAAAGTTTGGAGACCTCTGCCCTATGACCAGAGGACCTGTGGATTCTAATACTTATCAAAAGCAAGTTTGACCATTATCTAGTGGTAATAAATTTCTGGTAAACCCCCAGCTGGTGCACAGGGTTGGCGTGTTTTTCTATCTTGGGTTGTTGGATGGTCTTCAATCCTTTCTGCTGACACTCCTGAATTGAGAGCTATAAAGACTTTTTCTCATATGGAATTTTTTTCCTTTGAATTGATATTCATCTTAACTGGTTCTGACGATTTTTATAGTCTAAGATATATGTTTAGCTAATCTCTGAATTTGCTTATATACATTTTCTTGCACATGTTTGTTCGTTGCACATTATGGTTGCTTTTATGGTTTATACATATATATATATATATATATATATATATATATATATATATATATATATATATATATATATATATATATATATATATATAAAAGCTAAGTCACTTTGCACATTCAGCACTTTATGTTTAATGCTATAGAAGCACCTTAAGCTTATGTTTTCTCAGTTGTATAAGAGCTAGAGAAGGCTAAACAGCAGCACACTAACCTTGCCAGTGAATGACTGTGCAGGGGGGCAAGACTGACCATTGGAGGAGAGCAGGCTGAGTTCCCAGCATAACTACTGAGTCTGACCATGCTGTGGTTGCATGCCTAGTGTGGTCAGTTTTTAATAGGAAAGCAGAGGGACTGGCAGGAACACCTGGGATTTCACACAAAGGAAGCAATACAAAGAGAGCAGGATGCTTTTTTCATACAAGTACATGGTACGGCAGGCACATAACAGGAATATAAATGTTGGGTTTACATAATTTCTCTGTTGTTTTGTAGGTGTATTTGCTTAAAGATTGAAAGTGGCCATGAATTAGATCCTGCATTGGTTTGGCTTTAACAAACAGGTCTGCTTCACATCTGTCATGGCTGACTAAAGCCCCAAGGTAGCATAAATAATATTTGCAAATTAACGGCAGAACTGGAAAATGTTTTACCATGCACTAAAGGGCAAACAAAAAAAATTGGCAAGTAAACTCTGAATGAAAAAGTTCAAAAATGAAAACAAAAAAATAACATTTTTAATACACTTTCTAAAGTTCACACGTGAAAAAAATAAAATAAAAAAATAAACTATGAATAGTGCTTTACTGTTTAAGGGGCCGAGGTAAATATCAAGCATGATCTTTGCAGTGCATTCATCCTGGTTCCTCAAGGCAGTTTATAGTTATGTAACGTTAAAGATAAACATTATGCACTTTAAACCAACTCACCAAGCTGACCACAATTTAACTTAGTTTATTATAAAACTTTTTTTTTTCAAAAATGGTTGATCTGTTATTTTGTCTATAAACATACATCTAACCGTTCTTGAAAGCTGAGAGTGCTTGCACTCCTGCAGTACCTGTGACCCTGGGACTCTTATGCCGCGTACACACGAGCGGACTTTACGGCAGACTTTGCCTGGCGGACGGGATTTCGTCGGACAATTCGATGTGTGTGGGCTCCAGCGGACTTTGTTTTCTCAAAAGTTGGACGGACTTAGATTTGAAACATGTTTTAAATTAATCCGTCGAAATCGAGTCCGGTCGAAAAGTCCGCCGTCTGTATGCTAGTTCGACGGACAAAAAGCCACGCTAGGGCAGCTATTGGCTACTGGCTATGAACTTCCTTGTTTTAGTCCGGTCGTACATCATCACGTACGAATTCGACGGACTTTGGTGGATTGTGTGTAGGCAAGTCCGTTCATTCAGAAAGTCAGTCGAAAAGTCAGCCGGGCAAAGTCTGCCGTAAAGTCCCACCGTGTGTACGCGGCATTAGAAACCTCTCGAAAATTGAATGTACCTTCCCATATAAAATATCCATCGTCTTTCTATTATGGCCACATCAATTGACAGTGCAAAAATTCATGAGTGATCAAGGATCAAAAGAAATAAGCCGATATTTGTATCAATGTTCATATGTACAGTATGTTGGGTGAAAAAATATCTTCTCGCAGTATGAATGTTTCCATATGAATGACTGTTGTGTAATGTCCATGGGTCTCTAAGTCATCACGTGATATGTCTGTTATGCCCCGTACACACGGTCGGACATTGATCGGACATTCCGACAACAAAATCCTAGGATTTTTTCCGACGGATGTTGGCTCAAACTTGTCTTGCATACACACGGTCACACAAAGTTGTCGGAAAATCCGATCGTTCTGAACGCGGTGACGTAAAACACGTACGTCGGGACTATAAATGGGGCAGCAGCCAATAGCTTTCATCACTTTATTTATTCTGAGCATGCGTGGCACTTTGTCCGTCGGATTTGTGTTCACACGATCGGAATTTCCCACAACGGATTTTGTTGTCGGAAAATTTTATAGCCTGCTCTCAAACTTTGTGTGTCGGAAAATCCGATGGAAAATGTGTGATGGAGCCCACACACGGTCGGAATTTCCGACAACAAGGTCCTATCACACATTTTCCGTCGGAAAATCCGACCGTGTGTACAGGGCATTAGAGAACATTGATACACTATATTGTCAAAGGTATTGGGACGCCTGCCTTTACACTCACATACATTTTAACGGCATCCCAGTCTCAGTCTGTAGGGTTCAATATTGAGTTGGCCCACCCTTTGCAGCTATAACAGCTTCAACTCTTCTGGGAAGGCTGTCCACAAGGTTTAGGAGTGTGTCTATGGGAACGTTTGACCATTCTTCCAGAAGCGCATTTGTGAGGTCAGGCATTGGTGTTGGACGAGAAGGCCTGGCTCGCAGTCTCTGCTCTAATTTATCCCAAAGGTGTTCTATCGAGTTGAGGTCAGGACTCTGTGCAGGCCAGTCAAGTTCCTCCACCCCAAACGCGCTCATCCATGTCTTTATGGACCTTGCTTTGTCCACTGGTCCAAATCATTTGGTGGAGGGGGGTTATGGTGTGGGGTTGTTTTTCAGGGGTTGGGTTTGACCCCTGAGTTCCAGTGAAGGGAACTCTTAAGGCGTCAGCATACCAAGACATTTTGGACAATTTCATACTCTCAACTTTGTGGGAACAGTTTGGGGATGGCCATCATTCAGCTATAGCGCGGGCGCAAGCAGGTTAAAGTGATAATAACGTCAATTTTTTTAATTAAAAAAAAAAATAACAAACATATTATACTTACCTGCTCTGTGTAGTGACTTTGCACAGAGCAGCCCTGACCCTCCTCTTCTCAGGTCCCACGTCGACTTTCCTGGCTACTCCCTCCTGCCGAGTGCCCCCACAGCAAGCAGTTTGCTATGGGGGCACCCGAGCTGAGCCGATGCTTTGTGTGTCCATTCAGACACAGAGCTACAGCTCCCTCTGCCTCCTGATTGGCTCACTGGCTGTGATTAATGGCGGCGGGAGCCAATCAGGAATGCGAGTCCCCGGAGAGGCAAGGCTCTCCTGGACATCGCTGGATCCAGAGGGGGCTCAGGTAAGTATTGGGGGGGGGGGCTGCTGCACACAGGTTTTTTCACCTCCATGCATAGAATGCATGGAGGTAAAAAAAACCTTGTGCCTTTACAGCCACTTTAATGTGTTGGTAAGCCTATGGTAGGCACGCTCTCACAAGATGACTTTAAAGCACATGCCTGGTCAGATCTGTTCTTTATATTTCAAATCATTCCATTTAAAAGCAGCACTTTCAACTCAGCCAGAAATAAACCTGGGAAAAGAGGGGTCACGGCAAAGGATTGCGAACCAATAAAGACTTCCCTATTTAAAATGCATACTACAAAGGTGTCATAAAGCCCTAGCTATGAATATTACAAATGGTAATGCCATTATTTGGTGTATACTTGCCAACGGCATTTAATATAAAGATTTTACAGAGGTGTCAACTGATATATAGCAAACACGCAAAAACAGTCTGAAACCATGTAAAATATGCAAAGTATTAAGCATATGAATTATATTTCCCCCACAATACCTAACAGAGAAAGTGCTTGCTTTGCAGCAAGGCTTAAATGAACAATAAATGAATGCCTTAGAATTGGCCATGTGTCCTTACTTCTTTTTTTTTTTTTTTTTTTTGTAGGATTGCTTAGTATTGTTTCCAAACCATATTGTGCAGCCGTGAAAGTAGGAAACAATTTCATTCGTAACTTTGGATCTGTTACATATTTAAAGCAGACACCACTTCCTCATTCCAGCATCCCTTTCTGTGAGCAGCAAAAGTGTGAAAACTGAGAATCAGTTATTTAAATAGGGCAGGATGCTTATTCTGCTGGAAATTTGATCGTTCAATGAGATGTTTTCTCCAAGGGGGAAAATGTGGCTGAGTTTATGAGTGTTCATATTTATGTATGGTACATAATCGAATTAATAAAGCTTTCCAAACTCTTAAGCCTGGGTAAATGCTCCATTTCTTGCTTTAATCATACTATGACCATATGCAATTTTATTCCTCTATGGATTTGACAAGGTCCACTTAGCAGATTGAAAAATAAAATTCCATCCTGTTCCCTTTTTTTTTTTTTTTTTTTTGTACTGCTGAAGAAAATTATCCAGTGGTGTTCTACAAGAACGTATATAGCTTAGAGCTAGCTGACCAATCAAAACAACTGGAGCTAGGAAAACAACAATGATTGGTTAAATAACTTAAAGTGTTTGGAAAGTCATGAATCGCAAATCCCAGAATCCTCTCTGTTACTGGAATATATACTGTGCTGTGCGGTGTATGTGTTTTTTTTTTTAAATTATTCAGCAAACGACCTTATTTGAGAGCGCCGCTGTGCGCTCACGTGACCGCCCAGCGCTCTCCTTCCCCAATCAGAGGACTACAGTGGGAGGGGCTGAGATTCCCCTCTAACGTCAGCTGGAAGGAGAGCGGCGGGTGGTCACGTGACCGCCTGGCGCTCTCCTTTCCCAATTCGAAGACTACAGTGGGAGGGGCTGAGATTCCTCTCTGACGTCAGCTGGGAGGAGAGAAGGAGAGCGGCGTGAGGTCACGTGACCATGGCACACTCCTTTCCCAATGCGAGGACTACAGTGGGAGGGGCTGAGATTCCTCTCTGATGTCAGCCGGTAGGAGAGGAGGAGAGTGGCAGGAGGTCACCTGACTGCCTGGCACTCCCCTTGCCAGTCCCGAAGACTACAGTTGGGTAGGGCTGAGATTCCCCTCTGACGTCAGCTGGGAGGAGAGGAGGAGATTGACGAGAGGTCACGTGATAACACAGCGCTCTCCTTTCACAATCCGAGGACTACAGTGGGAGGGGCTAAGATTCCCCTCTGACGTCAGCTGGGAGGAGAGGAGGAGATCGGCGAGAGGTCACGTGACCGCCCAGCGCTCTCCTTTCCCAATACGAGGACTACAGTGGGAGGGGCTGAGATTCCCCTCTGACGTCAGCTGGGAGGAGAGGAGGAGATCGGCGAGAGGTCACGTGACCGCCCAGCGCTCTCCTTTCCCAATACGAGGACTACAGTGGAAGGAACTGAGATTCCCCTCTGACGTCAGCCAGGAGGAGAGGAGGAGAGCGGTAGGAAGTCACCTGACTGCCTGGCACTCTCCTTCCCTGATCTGAGGACTACAGTGGGAGGGGCTGAGATTCCCCTCTGACATCAGCTGGGAGGAGAGCAGGAGAGTGGTGGGAGGTCACGCGAGTGCACAGCGGCGGTCTGAAATAAGGTATTTCGCTGTATACGTTTTAAAAAACAGACACTGCACAGTATATCTTTCTGTAACAGAGGGGATTCCAGGATTTGTGAATAGTGATTTTTTTTTTTACAGCCACAGCGGAATAGCGGCAGGAGGGGGAGGAGGTCACACACACAGACTCCCAAACTGACAGGCAGGGAGAGAGGAGGAGAGATAGAGACTGCGTGATAACATAGGCACGTAAACTGACCACGGTATAATGGATCAGCAGCCATGATTACCGTGGTCAGCATACTAAGGGGGACACAGAAACAGGCAGGATCAACCAGGTATTTTACAGCATAGGAAGGGACAAGTTACACAACACAAGCACTATGCTTTATATCCTGCTTTAAAGGAACAGGATCTTTTTTTTTGTTTAGGGTTACAACCACTTTAACCACTTGCAGACCACCCCATAGCACATATACTGTATATATATGTGATCCTGCACTTCTGGGTATTGGGCGCGAGGGCACGACGCTGGCGGCTCACTCCCGCTGTGATTTTACACAGTGGGAGCTGATCAGTGAGTTCCACGGACCCGATGTCTGCCGACCCCCACTGATCGTTCGGTACACAGGCAGAATGCCAGTCTGTCAGTACAGGAGGCATGGATCGGTGTTCCTATAAAGCAGGAACACTGATCTATGCCTTCCACTGGTAAAGCACCTCCCCACTACACTGAATCACCAGCTAGGCACACATTTAACCCTTTGATCGCCCCTGAGGTTAACCCCTTCCTTCACTGGTCCCCAAAAAAGTGTCAAAAGTGTCAGTTAGGCGTCCGCTGCAATATCGCAATCCCTCTATAAGTCGCTGATCACTGCCATTACTAGCAAAAACATTTTTTTTTTTTAATTTAAATTCCATAAATATATCCCATAGTTTTTAGACGCTATGGCTTTTGCGCAAACCTACCAATATACAGTACCTTGCAAAAGTATTCATCCCCCTTGGCATTTTTTGTGTTTTGTTGCCTCACAATCTGGAATTAACATGGATTGTTTGATGATTTGCATCATTTAATTTACAGAACACGCCCACAACTTTGAAGATTTTTTTTGTTTTTTGTTTTTATTGTGAAGCAAACAACAAATAGGACAAAATAACAGAAAAAGTCAATGTGCAGAACTATTCACTATTCTTTTGTGGCTATCACAGCTCCAAGTTGCTTTGGATACGTCTCTATGAGCTTGCCACATCTTACCACTGGGATTTTTGCCCATTCCTTCTTGCAAAACTACTCCAGCTCCTTCAAGTTGGATGGTTTGCGCTTGTGAACAGCAATCTGTAAGTCTGACCAGAGATTTTCAATTGGATTGAGTTCTGGGCTTTGATTAGGCCATTCCAACACATTTACATGTTTCCCCTTAAACATTTTTGGAAGTATTATATAGTTAAAACGTATGGAGGCTCCTAATTCTCTACCATCAGCACAGAAGATGCAGCAACAACTGAAGTTTTAAGACCCAAAACATTTTCAACTCAAGGGAATTCTTCTCTTAGCGTTGATGTTTTGCACCAAATATTAAGCGTGAACAGTTTTCTGTGAAATCTACCAAAGTTAGACATGTGCAATGCATTTAGTTCGTTCGTTTTTTAATGAATTTCGACAAATTTGTTAATTCTGAAAGATCCAAAGTAGCGAAAACTCATTTAACAATTCTTTTTGAATATTCGTAAATTTGTAAATTGGAAAATTCGTAACTTGAAAATTCAGAAATTTGGAAATTCGGGAAAATCCAGAAATTTGAAAATTCGGAAATTCAGGGAAAATCAATAATTTTGTAATCCGAAAATCCAGGAATTTAGAAATTGGGAAATTCGAAATTTCAGAAAATGTAAAAATCGAAAATAAGAACGAAAATTCAAAAGAATGAAAATCGCAAAATAAGAACAAAAATCCGAAAATTTGAAAACCTGGAAATTTAAGAATCTGAAATTACTAACTAATAATAACTTAACTATTACTAACTATTAAATTATAGGTATTGGAATTTCCTTTCAAATTTGCCTTAGTGAACGTAACGAATACGAATTTATCGAAAGTTACGAATTATCCAAATTAACAAATGCCATATCTAAACGAATGGAATGTAACAAATTAATAATAATAAATACCAATAATAATAATAATAAAAACGTTTTATTACTATTATTATTTATATTAATTTGTTCTGTTCCATTTGCTTAGCTGAGGCATTCGTTATTTCGGATAGTTCGTAACTGCGGATAAATTCGTATTCGATGTGTTCACTAAAAGCCAAATTTAAAAGGAAATTCCAATACCTATAATTCAAT
Organism: Lithobates septentrionalis; assembly: GCA_037952835.1. Lineage (NCBI taxonomy): Eukaryota > Metazoa > Chordata > Amphibia > Anura > Ranidae > Lithobates > Lithobates septentrionalis. The sequence continues at coordinate 1,654,245 of JBBDGP010000977.1, read as the reverse complement.
AGTTAGTTATTATTTGTTAGTTAGCTATTATTTTGAACTTTCGGATTTTCTCTCTTATTTTTCGATTTTCGAATTTTCAGACTTTCGCACTTCCGAATTTTTGAATTTCAGACTTTTCCAATTTCCGGATTTTCGAATTTACGAATGTACGATTTTTCAAATTTTCTAATTTTTGAATTATCGAATTTCCAGATGTTTGGATTTTCGAATTTACGAATTTACAATTTTTCTAATTTTCTAATTTTTGAATTTCCGAAGTTTTGAATTTCTGGATTTTCGGATTTTCGGATTTACGAATTTACGACTTTACCAATTTTCAAATTTACAACTTCCAGTCATAATGAATGACCCAAAGAACAAAAAAACAAAACAAAAAAAAATGAATTAAAATGAAAACGAACACATTTTTCAGCAGTGCACATGTCTAGCCAAAATGTTGCTGAATGTACATTGCACCAGGTTACCCTCGCACACATCTGAATTCCACATTTTATAGGGCTCAACCCTTGTATAGTTGTGTTGGGGAGGTTTGTGTCTTGCATACAATAGGTTTGCTTCATAAGGGTGCATGTTCACATAAATCCAAGTCAAATACCGGGGCAATGAAAATCTGGCCTTAGGTTTACTCACCAATATAATGGTGTGAAAAAAGCAGCTTCATCATAAACAGATTTTACTATATCAGAGTCAAATTTTATTACCTCATTATGTGTTTTTTTTTTGGTTTGTTTTTTTTGTGACGGGTGGACATGATTGGCGTTCACAGAAAAACACCAAAACCCTATTATGTAAGCATACCATCAAACTTCCTCTGTAAAGGATTTTATTGTGTCCTAGTGCATGCCAGCGACTCTAAATTGCATTAATAAATCCTAATGACCTTTTTCCTCTCTTGTTTTGAAACAAATTGCTAAGCTGGTGCTAATGAGACCAATTTTTTTCTATTGCTTGTAAGCAAAGTGCAATTTGAACTCCTGGAAATAGTCTTCTAACATTCATTATGCTCAGTTAGCCAGCTGGACAAAACCTACAGTACTTCTGATATCGCTTGCTCCTCAAACATCTGCTTCTATATGGTTCGACATTTTTTGGGGGGGACATCAACACCTGTGCAGCCCATATGTTTGCTGTAATAACAACTACTTTAATGCTGAATAGAAGAGAAAGTGATGTACAACATTTGTGAAATGCTGGTAAAAATAACACAGTTACCCTGTATTGTCCTGTATTGTCCTGTATTGTCCTGTATTGTCCTGTATTGTCCTGTAATGTCCTGTAATGTCCTGCTGACTTCACAGTGGACACCTCTGTTGGTTGAGGTATCACCACTCTGGCAATTCACAGAAGAGCATCAAAGAGCTGTAAAATTACTTAAAGAGGAGTTCTTGCCCCCACCCCTTCAAAAATTAAAAGTCAGCAGCTACAAATACTGTTAGGGCACTTACCTGTCCAGGTATTCGGCGGTGTCCTCACCTGAGCCGATTCTTGAGTCGGTTCTCGGGTGCTGGAGCCGCCATCTTGGCTAAAGGGAAACTGGTAGTGAAGCTTTGCGGCTTCACAGACAGTTTCCTACTGCGCATGCACGAATCGCGCTACGCTCCGTGAATTCCAGCTGCAGGGGGAATGAGGGGGGGTTAGGGTTGGCACCTGTCCGGGATTTACTTGGACAGGTTTTGAATCTTGTGTCCGGGTTTGAGGTGGACTAAAACCAGACACATTATTCAGACCAGGCTGTGGCTCCCCAAGTAACCAAGATAGTTACACGCAAATCTGTTGGCACCCGGGAACTGCGGGAGCCTGTTTGGGGGCAGGTTTGGCATCACTGGGGGGCAGGGTGATGATGTCAGCAAGTGCAATTTGGGTACACCCATTGTTCACTGCGGCACACTATGCGCACCACATTACTACTCTCCTTGGGGCACCCAAAGTTGTCCCAGGCTGTTAAAGTGTTCAGGGTTTGCCTTGAAGAAAAGATAGCAACCCTGGGGGGGCACAGCAAACTTAGCCCCAAAAGGTGCCAAATGTGGCTGCAGGGGGGAGAAGGCAGGCAAGCAGAGCTTCCCCTTTTGGGTGGATTTCCGCTTTAAAGTGGTTAATAAGTCAGATTTTTTTTACTTTACTGCATTTAATACAGTAGGGTAAAAAGGCTTCTGCATACAGCTGCATCCGCAGCCCACCTAAATACTTACCTGAGACCAATCTCAATCCAGCAATGTGCATGAGAGCCAGGGCTCTCTCGGCTCTCTCACTCCTCATTGGCTAAGATACAGCAGCAGGAGCCATTGGCTCCCGATGCTGTCAATCATAGCCAGTAATGAGGGAGTCAGGGGCTGGGCCGAGCCCCGCTCTGTGTATCTTATGGACATACAGAGCAGGGCGTGGAAGCGCGCATGAATGAGTACCCCTATAGCAAGGGGCTTGCTATGAGGGTACTCAATGGGGTGGAGGCAGGAGTGCTGATAGGGGATCCCAGAAGAGGAGGATCGGGGCTGCTCTGTGAAAAAACATTACATAGAGCAGGTAAGTAAAAAATGTTTATTATTTAATGAATAAAAAAACTAAGCTTTGCAATGACTTTAAAGAGTACATTTTCACAAGTGTTGTAGCTGCTGACTTTTAAGAAACACATACTTACCAACCCATGCGGTCCTACACTGTTTTCAACACAGCCAAGTCTTCTCAGGATTCCTGTTCCTACATGCCTTAGTAAAGGTAGGTGGAAAGGAGCGCTTGATATCCAATGACAGTCAAGTAGGAAGGTGAATTTGTAGTGCTTTATTGAAAGAACCAACAAGTTGACAAGCCAACGCGTTTCGGGGGAACAACCCCCCTTTCCTCAGGGCAATCAAAGAAAAATAAGAATATTGATCTGATAGCGATGATACCTCTGATAGCCCTAAGGAAGGGGGTGTCTTTGTTCCCCCAAAACATGTTGGCTTATCAACTTGTTGCTTCTTTAAACAACTACAAATTCACCTTCCTACTTGCCTTTCATCAGATATTTGGTGTTCCTTTCCACCTACCTTCATTAATACATGTGAAAATGACCTTTAGGCTGTACCCAGAGGTAGCAGCCCAAGCCCCCAAATTAAGGGCTTGCCATCACCTTCCTGGTTAAATGGGCAGACATCATTGGAAGGGAACTCTTCCAACCTGCCCTGACATGCCCTGCCATACCAACCCTAAAGAGTTCCTACATGCCGCCATCTTGGTTTTGGGAGTCAGCTGTCACTTCCTGATGACTCACAGTCGACCCCCTACAGCACATGAAACTGGTTTTATTTGGGTTGGGTAATCTTATTCCAGAAGTGGGCAGGGTGGTAGGGGAAGGGGTTACCCAAGTGTACTCCATTCTTGTCTAGCTGAGGAATAAAGAAGTGGAAGTGAATAACACCAAAAAAGGTACTTGTTCCCCTTCAAAAATGTCTGCCATTTACTAATAGGCTGGAGGAAGAGAAGGATGGTATCTTTATTTGTTTTGGGTGAAGGTCCACTTTAAAGATATCTTGTATTTCAGCTTTACTTTTTAGACCAATAGGTAAAGCAAATGTTTGGGGTTTTTCAGAGATCTAAAAGAAAAAACACAATTATTTTATATTACCCAGTTCTTGTATTGGGCATAACTAAAAGGCTGGAATGGTTTAATGCATTTTTGGAAAACATATGACTTATTTTATTTCCATAAATCTTTATAGTCCGGAACACCTGTAAGACATAAAAAAAAATAGTGTCTGAAAGACACTGTAAAAATATTTGTAAAAAAATGAATTAAAAGGGAAAAAAATGATTATATTTTGATCCTGCAGTTGTGATAATGAAGAAGAACTCTTGGGTCTTCTTCATGTTGAGGTTAATAGCTAACATTTCATAGAAAAATCACAGGTTGTGGATAACCTTCATAGATTGTAAAAAAATCTTGTAGCACAAATGTAGCACAAACAGATGTAGCACAAACTGGTAGGGTTTCGGCCTCATGAAACACGTAATACACTCAATGAATAGATTTCTTCTTGAGACATTTCATGTTTGTGGACATCTCCTTCAGGCCTTCTAATTCTTCATAGAAAGTATTTTCTGTGAAAAAATGTCTTCCGTCTTTATCTTGAGCCCACTGTTAGGCCTTCAAGGTTGCTACATTGTCTGCTACTCCTCTCTGTCAATCCCTCCACTGGCTTCTGCTCACCCAACAAATTAAATTCAAAATACTAACAACTTACTATGAAATCCACAACTCTGCCCCCAGCTTCATGCCATACAGCAGGAACCGGCTGAGATCCGAACAGTGCATGGGCAGGCAAAATGTACCAAGTTGACAGATCGATCAATTTGTGTACAACCAGAAAGCTGGTTGCCCACATGGATGGGCACGATTATCCCTCCTACCAAGCCATTGTCTTCGCGCAGCGACGGGGAGGGAGGAGGCCGCTAGCAATAATCACTGTCTTCTCCCTGAAGAAACCACTTCCTTCACCCTCCACCCCTCGCTGGGAGAAGACAATGGCTTGGTAGGAGGGATTCCCACATCAACACTATATCTGTGTTGATGGGGGAATTGAGCAGGAAAAATATTTTCTCTGTGTATGGCCGGCCTAGCCTAGTCTCCAAACACCAACCTAATCATTCTCTACATTCCTCCCAAGGCCTCCTGCTCTCTAGCTCCCTCCTTACCTCCTCCCATGCTCGCCTCCAGGACTTTTCCTGAGCCTCTCCTATGCTACAGAACTCCCTATCCCAATCTGTTCATCTATCTCCTACTCTGTTTGCATTTAGACAATCTCTGAAAACCCGCCTATTCTGCCCCCACCTAACACATGTACTTTTATTTTTTCCATCAGCCCATCCCCTACAGTTATTACTATTTGTATCACTTGACTCTCCCTCATAGTTTGTACGCTCTAATGAGCAGGGCCCTGTGATTCCTCATGTATTGAATTGTATTGTAACTGTACTGTCTGCCCTCATGTTGTAAAGAGCTGCGCAAACCGTTGGCGCTATATAAATCCTGTATAATAATAATAATTGTATTTTAGAAATATATGAATACCAATCTATGTTTTTTTAGTACATTTATTTTGTATCTCACTTTAGGCCATTATTCTGCTTTCCAAACCTGGAATGCTTTTTTTCTGCTGCGTTGACATACCATATAAGTTTTCTGGAACAGCTCAGGATTTTCATGAAATATATTTCCTCTACTGTTTCCAGATTCACGTGGTTCTTTCTTGTAGGTTGAAACTTCACTATTCTCTTTTGTGATGTGGACAAATAAGGGTTGATTTGTTTACCAAAACCGGAGAGTGCAAAATCTGATGCAGCTGTACATGATAACCAATCAGCTTCTAACTTCAGCTTGTTTAATTAAGCTTTGAAAACAAAACTGGAAGCTGATTGGCTACCATGCACAGCTGCACCAGATTTTACACTCTCCAGTTTTGGTAAATAAACCAACCCTTATTTGTCCACATCACAAAAGAGAATAGTAAAGCCTATCAGGCTTTTGGAACGGCAGGCTCTTCTGTGGCGTTGAGATACCACGTCAGTCCATCATTTTCCTAAATAGATTTTTTTATTCATGAATTATTATTATTATACAGGTTTTATATAGCGCCAAGAGTTTGCGCAGCGCTTAAGAAAATGAAGGCAGACGTTACAGTTACATTACAAGTTGGTACAAGAGGAATCAGAGGGCCCTGCTCATTAGAGCTTACAATATAAAAAGGAAGGGTCAGTTGATACAAAAGGTAATAGCTGTGGGGGATGAGCTGATGGAGGAAATAAAACAGTGTTAGAAGCAGGAAAGGCTTCTTTAAAGAGAAGGGTTTTCAGGGATGGTCTAAAGATGGATAGATTAGGGGACAGTCGGACAGATTGGGGTAGGGAGTTCCAAAGGATGGGAGAAGCTCTGGAGAAATCCTGGAGGCGAGCATGGGAATGAAAGGAATTCTTTTTCTTTGCTTTCTTTGCTTACAAATTTGTGGACATCCCTTTAATGTCTTCTCGTTTTGATACTCCATGATTTCTGCAACCCTGAAGTACACATTAAAAAGATCTGCTTTCAGAAGGTAATATTTCCAAGCAAAAAAAAAAGTCTTCTTATCTTTCTAGCTTACTTATGCTCTCTGTCAGGCCTCAAAATTGTTTAGAAGTACATTGTACTGTTCTATAGCAAACATTCAGTACACTTTTTCCTAAGTAGATTATTTTTAATGGTATTTTAATGTTTTTTTTTTATATTCTTGGAAACCTCCACCAGGTCTTTAACTACTTCAATACCGGGCACTTTCACCCCCTTCTTGCCCAGGACAATTTTTAGCTTTCAGCGCTGTCACACTTTGAATGACAATTGCACGGTCATGAAACACTGTACCCATATGACATTTTTATCTTTTTTTCCCACAAATAGAGCTTTCCTTTGGTGTTTTTTTATTTTTTCCTTAAAAAAAAAGATAAAAGACTGTTAAAAAAAACTTTTTCTTAGTTTCTGTCAAAATGCTTTGTAAATAAGTCATTTTACTCCTTCACTGATATGCGTTGATGAGGCAGCACTGATGGGCACTGATGAGACGGCACTGAAGGGCACTGATGAGGAGGCACTAATATGCAGCACTGATGGGCACTGATAGGTGGCACCAATGGAGTCCCTAGGGGGAGCCAGAGGGGGCCCTGACCCCCCCCCCCCCAACAATATGCTGTGCCCCACCATGTGCCCCCCCCCCCAGTTAAAATTTTTTTTTTTTTTTTTTTTTTTACAAAAAGGCAATGTCTAAGAGGGAGAGCGTCCCCAGTCAGCTCCTGTGGGTGATTCCTCCCCCCTCCCTCTGCTCGCTGACACTGCATTATGCTAGCGCTCACACAACCACAGCCCGATCTGCTCCTTCCCCTGCATGCTCATTGGCAGGGAGAAAAGCGAGTTGCAGGAAGGACTCCACCAGGACTCCCAGTTACTGAAAAAAGACTGATTTCTCTCGTCCTTAGGACAGGAGAACCAGCCTGTAAATTCCAAGAGATGCCAGACCAGAGCTGTCAATAGCAGGGGCAGGACAGCAAGAGGAGGCTGGGGAACCCCGCAGTGGCAGAACACCAGGGCCTGGTGGCAAGACAACCTTTTCAACCCTGATAGTTCTCCCACTGCTTTGGACCCTTATATTTTCTTGGTATGCTGGTGACATATATCTCTTGTTTTCTGGCACCCTGGGGGGCCCCAATACAGTAGGAACGGAGCTCACTGCAGAACGTGTGAAAGGGCCCGTTGTGGGATCGTAGGAAAGGGCCCCAGGATATATATATATATATAAAATTGCATTTTATAGTTGCCCCCCTACTTTTGTCCCTGTCCCCCCATGTGCCCCCCTAAATATGAAAGCTGGAGACGCCACTGGGTGGCACTAATATACAGCACTGATGAGCACTGATAGGTGGGACTGAAGGGAACTGATAGGTGGCACTGATGGGCACTGATAGGTGGCACTTATGAGCAATGATAGGCATCACGGATAGGCAAAACTTATGGGCACTGATCGGTGGCACTGATTGCATTTTATAGTTGCCCCCCTACTTTTGTCCCTGTCCCCCCATGTGCCCCCCCTAAATATGAAAGCTGGAGACGCCACTGGGTGGCACTAATATGCAGCACTGATAGGTGGGACTGAAGGGAGCTGATAGGTGGCACTGATGGGCACTGATAGGCGGCACTTATGAGCAATGATAGGCATCACGGATAGGCAGAACTTATGGGCACTGATCGGTGGCACTCATGGGCGGCACTGATGAGCAGGCACTGATGGGCAATGAAAGGCAGCACTGACTTGCATCACTGATGAGCACAGATTGGCATCACTGATGGGCACAGATTGGTATCACTGATGGGCACAGATTGGCATCACAGATGGGCACAGATTGGCATCATGGATGGGCACAAATTGGCATCATGGATGCACTGTAATCAGTGCCCAGATTATCTGTACAGGTATCCCCTGTGAGGAAATGCCGCTGATTGGAAATGCCGCTCTGTCAGTGTGAGGCGAGGAGAGCCAATAACCGGCATTTCCTGATTGGACACAGCTGATCACATGGGTAAAGAGCCTCGTCATTGGCTCTTTATCAAGATTGGGGTCCCAGGGCCGTGGACGCGCGAACGCGGTGAGACTGGGGAGACGTCATATGACGTCGTCCCAGAACAAGAGAGCACCCTGCTCGCCGTCATTTGTCTATACGGTCAACGGTAGGTGGTTAAAGTATATGTAAACGTCATCACTAAAATCTCCTATATTTTTTTTTTTACATTCTTTATTTATTAAATAGAAACAAGAATACCTTCCAAGCAGAAGGGGACTATTGTAGGCACAGCAGGCAGTATAAACTCTCAGACTGTATAAAATGGTACTTTATTTACTTATCAAAAAGAGAAAAAAAGTTGAATCATAAAAAGATTAGTGGCTTGTGAGTAAAGCAACACAATGGTGCTTGTTGTCAAAACTTTGACCAAAAAGAACAAATGAATGAGACAACCGACACGTTTCGACAGTATGGATTTGGATTCTTCTTCAGGGATGCTCATATAACTGGTACAACAATATTCAAACTGTGTTCAGATGGTTCAAAGTACTCAGCTACAAGAGATAAAACCACACAGAAGTGTATCGCCGCCTCCCGAGGAGACCGACAGAGAAAGAGGATCGCCACACCCAGACCAGCAGAGCCCCAGGCTGGAGGAAACCTCTATTTCACATCCAAAAAGAAATATTTTTTTGTTTCTATTGACATTGGGATGATGGCAGTCCCACAGCTCTATACCATACATTTACTTTATTTTTGAAAGGTTGCATCACATACACAAAAAACTTGGGTATGAGTATTTTTTTGCCAGAGAGTCAACATTATTGACATTGCTAGCATTACAAACATCATAGAAGCAAGACAAAGAGTACAAACAGTTACTGACTCACCTAGATGATCAATATATTCAAGTAAACGTTGTTTTCAAAAAAGAGGAAGACCACAGTTCGAGGCCAGTGATGTCACCCATTATCATGTTAATGTAATTTCGAAAGGCATTTTCATTATTTTCAGATCTGCAAATCTGATTAAATTAAAACATACAGTATATCGCGGGCCTTGCCTATACTTCCTGTTTTAGGTTACCAGTGTTGCATCCATTTATTTAAATTCAATCACAGCAGTCACATGATCCGAATGCCTGCCTCCGCCTCCCAGCTTATAGAACCCTTAAAGGGCCAGGAGGCAGTTGGTGGGAAGGAGTTAAATAAGATGAAGCCCGATTGTCTTCCATCATTTGATCATCATGTGCAAGCAAAAATGCTGTTTTTATATGCATGTTATTGCACATTCTTTGCAAAGTGAAATTTCACCTCATCCACTAAGCTCTTAGGAAATTTTCTTGCAGGGTGCAGCTTCCCTTGTAAAGTGAGCAGCCTAGTTGCCTTTAGTAAATCAACCCCCAAATGGCATTAATTTAGAGTTTACATGTGTCAAGCTTGCTTATGCATTTACATTTCATGCTTATGCCTAATTATTTTCTGTGATGTTCTGGTGTTCTGTAGACTCTTTACTCCATAGTTTGTTGGTGTTATGTAAATAGGGGAAGTGCTGTGGCATTGCAGCATTGTGGTCTTGGGGGACTGATCCAACTGGGGTAAAGTCTATGAAGCATTATGGAATATGCTTCTCCAAAGACCTTCTGCTTTCTAGTTCCCTTGTCTCCTCCTCTCATGCTTGTATCCAAGACTTTTCTAGAGTTGCCCCATCCTCTGGAACTCTCTACCTCAGTCTGCCCGGCTAACTCCTACTCTGTCCACTTTCAGGCAATCCTTAAAAACTTATCTCTTCAGGGAAGCCCATCCTGCATGAAAAGCCCATCCTGAAAAGCTGAAAACCAAATATTTTATTTCTCCCACCAGTACTTCATTCATAGTTATTACCTTTTATCAGTAATGAATAATGGCCTACAGGCCCTCTTACCAGACCCAGCAAAGCTGCAGCAGTGATGGCTCCAGCTGGACATTCGCTTACTCTGGGTTGCCCTGGTCAACTCTGGTCAGTAGTGTAGCCCGTCTGTACCCTGGCAGTGGCTCAATCTTTCTCTGGTGGTGTGGATACAGCATGGCACTCTCTCTGGTGGTGCGGGTACAGCGTGGCATTCTCTGGTGGTGTGGGTACAACATGGCTCTCTCTCTGGTGGTGTGGGTACAGCGTGGTCTCTCTCTGGTGACGCTGGGCAGCGTGGCTCTCTCTGGTGGTGTGGGTACAACATGGCTTTCTGGTGCTGCGGGTACAGTGTGGCTCTCTCTCTGGTGGTGCAGGTAAACACGGCTCTCTCTTTGGTGGTGCGGGTACAGCGTGGCTCTCTCTCTGGTGGTGCGGGTACAACATGGCTCTCTTCCTGGTAGTGCAGGTACAGAATGGCTCTCTCTCTGGTGGCGCTGGGCAGCGTGGCTCTCTCTGGTGGTGCGGGTACAGAGTGTCTTTCTCTCTCTGGTGCTGCAGGTACAACATAGCTCTCTCTCTGGTGGTGCGCTTACAGTGTGGCTCTCTCTGGTGGTGCGGGTACACTGTGGATCTCTCTGTGGTGGTGCAGGTACAGCATGGCTCTCTCTAGTGGTGCGGGTAAGGCATGGCTCTCTCTCTGGTGGGGCGGGTACAGAGTGGCTCTCTTTCTTGTGGTGCAGGTACAACATGGCTCTTTCTCTCTTGTGGTAGGGGTACAGTGTGGCTCTCTCTCTGGTGGTGTGGGTACAGCATGGCTCTCTCTGGTGGTGCAGGTACAGCGTGGCTCTCTCTCTAGCTTCCCCCAGCACATTCCTCTCCTTTTCCTTGTTACCAGTTTCCGGGCTCTCTCTCTGGTGGTACCCAGCACAGTCCTTTCCTTTTTCTGTCTCTTGTAGCACTCACTCCCTCAGCTTGTTACCGGTTTCTGGACTCTCTCTCTGGTGGTGTGGGTACACCGTGGCTCTCTCTGTGGTGGTGCAGGTACAGCATGGCTCTCTCTGGTAGTGTGGGTACAGTGTGGCTCTCTGTCTGGTGGTGCGGCGTCCCCCAGCACAGTCCTTTCCTTTTCCTGTCTCTTGTAGCATTCACTCCCTCAGCTTGTTACCGGTTCTGGGCTCTCGCCCCCCCCCCCCCGGAGCATGCTGGGGGCTGTAGCCTGCTCTTGTGGACAACACTAAATGCTTGATGCTCCCCTAGTCTCTTCTGATTGGCTCTCCACTGTGGCCAATAGGAAGAGAAACAAACCGGGCAGGAAGCTGGGCGGCGAACCACATAAGAGCCGTGCTCTCTTCTCCGGCACTGCTGACAAAGGGGGGTGAGCGGGGGAGATACACTGACAGCCCGCAGCTCGCCTCTTCCCTGTCACAGCACTGCTGAGAGTTCTCTAATCGACTGAGTGGGGCAAAAGAGCCCGCTTTACCGATGGAAAGGGGGGCTCCTTGGTGCTTCCTGGTGTCACCCCCTGGCAGGTGTCACCCCGGGTGCGGTTCGCCCCTCCCCCCCTTGCACCTCCATAGCGATGATATTGCCTTTTGTTCAACCTGCCCCTCCCTATAACCCTCTAGTATTGAAATGTGTTACATAAACTGCTTAGATCCCAAGAATTCCCAATAAAAGATCTCATTCCTATATTCATTACCATGCTACTATGCATTCTTTCCTCTCCGGAGTTTACCTGCTTAAGTGCACTTTCAATGTTTGTGTTTAGATTTTCAGTGAACACCTCCCTGTGTATCAGATTTTAAGCTCCACTTCCAGGCAGCAGTGATGGATGCCCTATTGTGCAGGCAGATACTTGCTTGCACGCATTTTAGCAGATTGACTGTTGTTTTTAAGCTATGGACTCATGGGTGCTGAAAGAACACTATTGATTTACAATGTACAAGTGTCCCTCTGCTGTCATTAGGCCAATTTTTTTTTCCACACATTCCTCTGCCAGGCAGTCTATTTGGCTTTTACATGCCTTATGCTGGCTTGTAAAAATACACCAATAAAATCCTTTTCTCCTTTCTAAATTTCAAGAACAATAAATAATAAAAAAAAAAAGACAAATGCTCTAGTATTTGGTAGGGACAATTTATCACACCATGATTGGCTTTCCTCACTATTATTGTATAAATAATGTCAATGGCTACAATGTTTATAACTTTCTTTTGGGATGTGCTGGGAACTTGCAAAGAATATTCCAATGTTGTTCCAATACATAGTAGACCGAAATGTTTGATTTCAAGTGAGTTTAGTTCAGTTAGTTAAAAGTTAATTTACAATACTAAATGGGTTCTTGACCCAGATATAAGTTCAGAATAATTACTTGTATATATTGTATATATCTGCACTCACTTTATTTATCATGATATAAACAAGAAAGTATAACATTTTAGCGAAAAAGGGAGTAAATGAATCAAAAAGCCCCCCAAGCGTAGCATAGGCTCAACTGCGTAGGGGCTTAGCAAAGTAGAGCCATCCTAGAAAGTACACTATATTACCAAATATATTGGGACGCTTGCCTTTACACGCACATGAAATTTAATGGCATCCCCGTCTTAGTCCGTAGGGTTCAATATTGAGGTGGCCCGCCCTTTGCAGCTATAACAGCTTCAACTCTTCTGGGAAGGCCGTCCACAAGGTTTAGGAGTGTGTCTATGGGAATGTTTGACCATTCTTCCAGAAGTGCATTTGTGAGGTTAGGCACTGATGTTGGCCTGGCTCGCAGTCTCCGCTCTAATTTATCCCAAAGGTGTTCTATCGGTTTGCAGGCCAGTCAAGTTCTTCAACCCCAAACTTGCTCATCCATGTCTTTATGGACCTTGCTTTGCGCAATTAAGAAGGAAATGCCACTCTCCAAGCCTCCGGACCTCATGCAGTCGCTCCCACCCTCTGGAATTGGATTCAGAAGCAGGCTCTGCGCAAGTTAGAGCAATGAAGAAATCCTGGACTGCCGCACTCTGAAGAAAGGCATCTTTATTGTAAATCGTTAATGTCCAACATAAATCCCTTCACAGGGACAATACAGAGCACAGTAACTAACACGTTTCACATCAACGGATGCTTACTCATAGCTTGCTTTGCGCAATGGTTCAAATTATTTGGTGGGGGGAGGATTATGGTGTGGGGTTGTTTTTCAGGGGTTGGGGTTGGAAAGTAAGTAGGTTACAATGTAAAGTAGTGAGTGTACAGCTTGTACAACAATGTAACAATGTACCGTATTTATCGGCGTATAACACACACTTTTTTCCCCTTAAAATCAAAGGAAAATCGTGGGTGTGCGTGTTATACGCCGATCCCCGCCAATCTCCGCTGTGATCGATCACGCCGAGATACACATAGCTGAGTGTACAGATTTAAATATGGCGCCGGCGGACTCGGCGGAGCAGAGCGAGTGCCGCCGAGATCGCAGGGACTGGGCGGAGCCGAGATACACATAGCCGAGTGTACTCGGCTCTTCTCGGCTCCGCTCACAGTCACGCCCAGTCCCGCCATTGGACCTGTGTTATGTCCATCATAGGGTGGGAGTACACTTGGCTATGTGTATCTCGGCTCCGCCCAGTCCCTGCGATCTCGGCGGCGCTCGTTCCGCTCCGCCGAGTCCCTCTGTGGCGCCATATTTAAATCTGTGCAAGATTGCACAGGGGCAAGGCTTCACTGGGGCAAGGCTGCACAGGGGCAAGGCTGCACTGACAAGGCTGCACAGGGGCAAGTCTGCACTGACAAGGCTCCACAGGGGCAAGGCTGCACTGACAAGGCTGCACAGGGGCAAGGCTGCACTGACAAGGCTGCACTGGGGCAAGGCTGCAATGGACACTGGGGAGTGCTGCACTGACATGGCTGCAAGGCTGCACTGGGGCAAGGCTGCAAGGCTGCACTGACATGGCTTCACTGGGGCAAGGCTGCACTGACAAGGCTGCCATGGGGCAATACTGCAATGGACACTGGGGAAGGCTGCACTAACAAGGCTGCACTGACATGGCTGCAAGGCTGCACTGGGGCAAGGCTGCACTGACAAGGCTGCACTGACAAGGCTTCAATGACACTGACAAGGCTGCAGATGGACACTGATGAGGCTGCATTGATGGGCATTTAAATGTAAGTTTTTTTCCCTTAAAATTCCCTCCTAAACTTGGGGTGCGTGTTATACGCCGGCGCGTGTTATACGCCGATAAATGCGGTAAATTTGCTGTCCCCTCAAAGTAACTCAACACACAGCCATTAATGTCTAAACCACTAGCAACAAAAGTGAGTACACCCCTAAGTGAAAATGTCCAAATTGGGTCCAATTAGCCATTTTCCCTCCCCGGTGCCATGTGACTCGTTAGTGTTACAAGGTCTCAGGTGTAAATGGGGAGCAGGTGTGTTAAATTTGGTGTTATTGCTCTCACTCTCTCATACTGGTCATTGGAAGCTCAACATGGCACCTCATGGCAAAGAACTCTCTGAGGATCTGAAAAAAAGAATTGTTTCTCTACATAAAGAAGGCCTAGGCTATAAGAAGATTACCAAGACCCTGAAACTGAGCTGCAGCACGGTGGCTGAGACCATACAGTGGTTTAACAGGACAGGTTCCACTCAGAACAGGCCTCGCCATGGACGACCAAAGAAGTTGAGTGCACGTGCTCAGCGTCATATCCAGAGGTTGTCATTGGGAAATAGACGTATGAGTGCTGCCAGCATTGCTGCAGAGGTTGAAGGGGTGGGGGGTCAACCTGTCAGTGCTTAGACCATATGCCGCACACTGCATGAAATTAGCCTGTATGGCTGTCATCCCAGAAGTAAGCCTCTTCTAAAGATGATGCACAATAAAGCCCGCAAACAGTTTGCTGAAGACAAGCAGACTAATTCCGCGTACACACAGTTGGACTTTTCGTCTACAAAAGTCCGACGGATGCCGACGGACTAAAGCTGGCTGACAATCCGATCGTGTGTGGGCTTCCCCGGACTTTCAGCGGACTTTCAGCGGACTTTTCCAGCCTCAAATCTGACGGGCTTTAGATTTGAAACATGTTTCAAATCTTTACGTCGTAACTACGCCGGACCCAGAAATCCACTCGTCTGTGTGCTAGTCCGACGGGCAAAAACCCACGCTAGGGCAGCTATTGGCTACTGGCTATCAAATTCCTTATTTTAGTCCGGTGTACGTCATCACGTACGAATCCGTCGGACTTTTGTGTGATCGTATGTAGGCAAGTCCGTTCGTAAGAAAGTCTGCCGCAAGTCCGCCAAAAGTCCGACAAAAGTCAGACAAAAGTCCGTCGAAAGTCTGTCGGACAGGCTGTCGGACTTTTGTAGACGAAAAGTCCGACCGTGTGTACGCGGCATAAGGATATGGATTACTGGAACCATGTCCTGTGGTCAGATGGGACCAAGATAAACTTATTTGGTTCAGATGGTGTCAAGCGTGTGTGGTGGCAAACAGGTGAGGAGTACAAAGACAAGTGTGTCTTGCCTACAGTCAAGCAGTGTGGTGGGAGTGTCATGGTCTGGGGCTGCATGAGTGCTGCCGGTACTGGGGAGCTACAGTTCATTGAGGGAACCATGAATGCCAACATGTACTGTGACATACTGAAGCAGAGCATGATCCCCTCCCTTCGGAGACTGGGCCGCAGGGCAGTATTCCAACATGATAACGACCCCAAACACACCTCCAAGGCGACCATTGCCTTGCTAAAGAAGCTGAGGGTAAAGGTGATGGACTGGTCAAGCATGTCTCCAGACCTAAACCCTATTGAGCATCTGTGGGGCATCCTCAAATGGAAGGTGGAGGAGCACAAGGTCTCTAACATCCACCAGCTCTGTGATGTTGTCATGGAGGAGTGTAAGAGGGCTCCAATAGCAACCTGTGAAGAGGGTCAAGGTAGTGCTGGAAAATAATGGAGGCCACACAAAATATTGACATTGACACTTTGGGCCCAATTTTGATATTCATTTAGGGGTGTACTCACCTTTGTTACCAGCGGTTTAGACATTAATGGCTGTGTGTTGAGTTATTTTGAAGGGACAGTAAATTTACACTGTTATACAAGCTGTACACTCACTACTTTACATTGTAGCAAAGTGTCATTTCTTCAGTGTTGTCACATGAAAAGGTATAATATAATATTTACAAAAATGTGAGGGGTGTATTCACTTTTGTGAGATACTGTATATGTACAGTGCATTCAGTGTAGACTAAATTTACAGTGCAGACAGTCTAACCCTATGACAGAATTAAGAATAAGAATGGCATGGAGTCTCCCCAAAATCCATACCAAGCCCTTTGGGTCTGGTATAAATTTTAAGGGGAACTCCACGCCAACATTTTTTTAAAAAAAAAGCGTGGGGTCCCCCCCAAAATTCCATACCAGGCCTTTATCCGAGCAAGAAGCCTGGCAGGCCAGTAAAAGGGGTGGGAGAAGCGAGCACCCCCCCCCTCCTGAACCATACCAGGCCACTTGCCCTCAACATGGGGGCACCTTGTCACCATGTTGATGGGGACAAGGGCCTCTCCCTCACAACCCTGGCAGTGGTTATGGAGGTCTGCGGGTGGGGGGTTTATCAGAATCTGGAAGCCCCATTTAACCACTTCAATACAGGGCACTTACACACCCTTCCTGCCCAGACCAATTTTCAGCTTTCAGCGCTCTTACACTTTGAATGCCAATTACTCAGTCATGCAACACTGTACCCAAACAAAATTTTTATAATTTTTTTCAGATAAATAGAGCTTTCTTTTGGTGGTATTTAATCACCGCTGTGTTTTTTATTTTTTGCGACATAAGTGAAAAAAAGAGCAACATTTTTTTTAAAAAAAACACTTTTTTTTAGTTTCTATGATAAAATTTTGCAAATATGTCATTTTTGTTCATTAATTTGGGCCAAAATTTATACTGCTACATCTCTTTGGTAAAAATAACCCAGATTAGTGTGTATTATTTGGTCTGTGTGAAAGTTATAGAGTCTACAAGCTATGGTGCAAATCACTGAAAATTGATCACACCTGATGTACTGACGGCCAATCTCATTTCTTGAGGCCCTGAAATATCAGTAAAGTACAAATACACCCCAAATGACCCCTTTTTGAAAAGTAGACAGTCAAAGGTATTTAGTAAGAGGCATGGTAAGTTTTTTGAAGTTGTAATTTTTTCCCCACGATTCTTGGAAATGAAGGAATTATTTTTTTTTTCCCCAAAGTTGTCATAATAACAAGTTATTTCTCACACACAGCATATGCATACTTCCAATTACACCCCAAAATACATTCTGCTACTCCCCCTGAGTATGGCGATACCACATGTGTGAGACTTTTACACAGCCTGGCCACATAGAGAGGTCCAACATGCAGGGAGCACCGTCAGGCGTTCAAGGAACATAAATGACACCTCTAATTTCCTAACAACCTATTACACTTTTGAAGGCCCTGGCACACCAGGACAATGGAATTACCCATAAAATGACCCCATTTTGGAAAGCAAATACCCCAACATAAATTCTATGCAGCATTATGAGTCTTTTGAATGGTTATTTTGTTTACACAAGTCTTCAAAAAACGTGGAAAGAAAATGAAAACCTATTTTAGGTATAACCTAACAAAATTGTCAATTTATAAGATATTTCTAACTCATAGCATGTATATAGCAAAAATTACATCCCAAAATATATTCTGCTACTCATCCTGAGTATGTGGATACCAAATGTGTGAGACTTTTACACAGCCAGTCCACATAGGGAGGTCCAACATTGAAGTAATACCTTCAGGCGTTCTAGGAGCATAAATTACACATCTCATTTCATTCCTACCTATCACACTTTTGAAGGTCCTGGAGCACCAGGACAGAGGAATTACCCATAAAATGACCCCATTTTGGAAAGCAAACACCCCAATGTATATTCTATGAGGTGGGGGCTGCAGATAGGTTACTCGAGTACTCTGATGGGCTGGAGACAGGTATTCGGGCAACCTGATGAGCTGCAGATAGGTACTCGGGTACTCTGATGGGCTGGTGGCAGGTACTCGGTTACTCTGATGGGCTGGTGACAGGTACTCGGTTACTCTGATGGGCTGGTGACTGGTACTCGGGTACTCTAATGAGCTGGCGACAGGTACTCGGGTACTCTGATGAGCTGGTGACTGGTACTCGGGTACTCTGATGGGCTGGTGACTGGTACTCGGGTACTCTGATGGGTGGTGACAGGTACTCGGGTACTCTAATGAGCTGGTGACAGGTACTCGGGTACTCTGATGAGCTGGTGACTGGTACTCGGGTACTCTGATGGGCTGGTGACTGGTACTCGGGTACTCTGATGGGTGGTGACAGGTACTCAGATGGGCTGTGACAGGTACTCAGGTACTCAATGAACTGTGACAGGTAGTCAGGTACTCGGGTACTCAGATAGACTGTGACAGGTACTCGGGTACTCAGATGGACTGTGACAGGTACTCAGGTACTCAGATGGGCTGTGACAGGTACTCAGGTATGCAAATGAACTGTGTCAGATACTCAGATGGGCTGTGACAGGTACTCAGGTACGCAAATGAACTGTGACAGGTACTCAGATGGGCTGTGACAGGTACTCAGGTACTTGGGTATTCAGATGAACTGTGACAGGTACTCGGGTACTCAGGTGGGCTGTGACAGGTACTCAGGTACTCACATGGACTGTGACAGGTACTCGGGTACTTTGATGGCTGGTGACAGGTATTTTAAAGGCCAGTGACAGGTCCTCTTTATTAGGGGGGGCAATCAGTGTGATCGGTGTACACTGTAAGTGGTAACGAGATGTCACTGCATTCTCCTTCTCACACACATCTCGTTACCGCAGTTTGTTGACATTCTGTGACCGATTGGACACAGCCAGTATCGTGGTAAAGAGCCAATTGCATTGGCTCTTTACCGTGATCGGGGTTGGACTGTGTCAGGGTGACAAGCTTCGTCCCTGATCGCCGTTCTGCATGTGCCCTAGGGGTGCGCACAAGCGCCATGCACGTGGAACGTGCATGTGACAGGCTGTGATTGGACACAGCCGGTCACGTGGTAAAGAGACATTTTTTATTGGCTCTTTACATAGATCTGGGATGGGCTGTATCCGAGGGACACACCTCATCCCCGATCGCCACGCTGCAGACCCCCGGGGGGGCAAGAAGCCGAGGACATCATATGATGCCCGGGATGGAAGGGAAGTGGTTAACAAGGAGGCCCCCAGATCCCAGCCCCCCCCTATGTGAATGGGTATAAAGTATATTGTACCACTACCCATTCAACAAAAAAGTGACAAAAAGTAAAAACCACAATAGACTGTTTTTAAAAATTCCTTTATTAAAAAAAAAAAATGTCCCGCGATGTCATCCATCTTTAATTACGCTGCCAGACGGACCCGAAAAATAGAAAAAAAAACCTAAAAACTCTGCCTCCATGGGAGGCCTCCCTGCGACTGCTGTCTCTTGACTGTGTATATAGGCAAGGGCGGGGCCACCCAGTGACGTAACCGAGTGATCCTGCCCCCTTCGGATGTCATTTGAGGTCATGTGATGTCAGAGGGGGGCAAGGTCATCCGATTACGTTAGCGAGTGGCCCTGCCCTTGCTTATTTAACAGCTGTCACAGCCAAATGACAGCAGTCATCGGGAGGCCTCCCATGGAGGCAGAGTTTTTTAGGTTTTTTTTTTACAATTTTTCGGGTCCGTCGGGCAGCGTGATTGAAGATGGATGGACATTGCGGGACACCTTTTTTTTAAAATAAAGGAATCTTCAAAAACTGTCTATTGTGATTTTTACTTTTTGACACTTTTTGGGTGAATGGGTAGGGGTACAATTTTCCCCCTACCCATTCACATGGGGGGGCGGGATCTGGGAACCCCTTGTTAAAGGGGGCTTCCAGTTTCCGATAAGCCCCCCAACCGCAGGCCCCCACAACCACCGGGCCATGGTTGTGGGGACGAGGCCCTTGTCCCCATCAACATGGGGACAAGGTGCTTTGGGGGGTATCCAAAGCACCCTCCCCATGTTGAGGGCAAGCGGCCTGGTATGGTTCAGGAGGCCTGCCAGGCTGCTTGCTCGGATAAGGGTCTGGTATGGATTATGGGGGGGACCCCACGCCGATTTTTACAAATTTTGGCATGGAGTTCCCTTTAAAATCTATGCATAAATAGATTTTGGGCAGCAGCATAACATTTTTTTTTAAAAAGTTAAACATTTTTAAAAAAAAGCATAAATAGATTTTGGGGGGGCCCCACGCTGTTTTTTTTTTACAGATTTTTTAAAGATTTTAATACCCGATACCCGAAGGGCCTGGTAAGGACTGGGGGGACCCACGTTGTTTTTCCCTTTATTGTTAATCTATATTGCCGGGAGCCGGTGTTCGATTTGTGCCCTCCGTGATAAAGTGCTTGCGCATGCGCAGAACGGAAGGGCAATCCAGCTGATTTCCCGATCAGCTGGCGTGATGTCACCATTTTTCGACAGGAGATACCATTTCAAAGGCACAATTTAAAGCAATGCAAACAGCGGAGGGACACTGTAGTTGTCAGATTGAGCCTCACTGTTGCAGGGCGTCTTGTGTGTGTGTTGAAGGGCGGGTTTTGTCTATGTTGCAACCCATCCTTAGACACAGGCAAAATCCGCCGTTCAACACACCAAACTCGCCCTGCCACTCAGACAAAACCGGACCTTGAGCACACTCTAAACCTGCCCCGCAACAGCGAGGCACAATATGATAAATAGGGCATCCCTCCGCTGTTTGCATAGCATTCAATTGTGGCCGTCAAATGGTATCTCCCGTTAAAAAAAAACTTCCTACGATGTGCGCATGCTCCATTGTCACGTCATGCCAGCTGATCGGGAAATCAGCTGGCGTGCCCTTCCGTTCTGCGCATGCACAGGCACTTTTGGATGGAGGGCACAAATCGACAGAACACCGGCAATACATTAGAGCCGCGAGCAAGTTTAAATTACATTTTTTCCTTTAGAAATGTAATTTTGCTGCAGCACTGTTGTAAACATCACACAGATGCACCACTTTACAGGAAGACTAAGGGGACCCCCAATCACAATATTTAAAGCAATATTTCATTTTTATTGTTTCACTTTAAGCATTATTAAAATCACTGCTCCTGGAAAAACAATAATTTTAAAAACTTTTTTTTTACATTTATACATGTCCCCTGGGGCAGGACCCAGATTCCCATACACTTTTTATGGCAATCACTTGCATATAAGCCTTTAAAATGAGCACTTTTGATTTTCCATGTTCGTGTCTCATAGACTAAAATAGGGTTCTAATGTTCGCACAAATTTTTTGCCTGCTCGCATGTGCTGGTGCGAACTGAACCGGGGGGGGGGGGGGGGGGGTGTTCGGCTCATCCCAAGTATTCTCATTAAGGTTATGGTGAGAAGAAATTAAAGGAATAAAAAGAAAACCTTAAATAGATTATAGATTCAATTATCAATGCAGTGTAAAAAAAAACATGGCTTCTGTGGAGCAGGACACAACAAGTAAAAATAATCATTAAGATTACAGTGGGAAGAGAATAAATGAATCAAAAAAGGTTCCCAAAGGAATTTATCATCAGTGCAGTGTAGGGATGAGCTTCGTGTTCGAGTCGAACCCATGTTCGACTCGAACATCGGCTGTTCGACCGTCCGTCGAATTGCGAACGTTATGGGCCGTTCGCGCCAAATTCGTGTGGCGCGTCACGGCCCATAATTCACTGCGGCATCGCAGTGCATTGCAGGCTGATGATTGGCCAAGCATGCACTATGACCCGCATGCTTGGCCAATCACAGCGCCGTCAGTAGAGAGAGCTGTAATTGGCCAAAGACAGGGTGGCTTTGGCCAATTATGGTTCAGGGGATTTAGTACACGCCCCACACTATATAAGGCCGCCTGCACGGCGGCCCTGTGTAGTGTGTTCCGGTGTGCTGATAGAGAGAGAGACAGACAGTGTCATTTGATTTGAGTTAGATAGATTAGGCTAGATCTGTTCCTGCTATTTACATTTAGTGCAGTGCGCCCTGCTCACAGTGTTCAGCTAGATCTGTTCCTGCTATTTACATTTAGTGCAGTCAGTGCGTCCTGCTCACAGTGTTCAGCTAGATCCGTTCCTGCTATTTACATTTAGTGCAGTGCGTCCTGCTCACAGTGTTCAGTTAGATCCGTTCCTGCTATTTACATTTAGTGCAGTCAGTGCGTCCTGCTCACAGTGTTCAGCTAGATCCGTTCCTGCTATTTACATTTAGTGCAGTGCGTCCTGCTCACAGTGTTCAGCTAGATCTGTTCCTGCTATTTACATTTAGTGCAGTGCGTCCTGCTCACAGTGTTCAGCTAGATCCGTTCCTGCTATTTACATTTAGTGCAGTCAGTGCGTCCTGCTCACAGTGTTCAGCTAGATCCGTTCCTGCTATTTACATTTAGTGCAGTGCGTCCTGCTCACAGTGTTCAGCTAGATCCGTTCCTGCTATTTACATTTAGTGCAGTGCGTCCTGCTCACAGTGTTCAGCTAGATCTGTTCCTGCTATTTACATTTAGTGCAGTCAGTGCGTCCTGCTCACAGTGTTCAGCTAGATCCGTTCCTGCTATTTACATTTAGTGCAGTGCGTCCTGCTCACAGTGTTCAGCTAGATCCGTTCCTGCTATTTACATTTAGTGCAGTCAGTGCGTCCTGCTCACAGTGTTCAGCTAGATCTGTTCCTGCTATTTACATTTAGTGCAGTCAGTGCGTCCTGCTCACAGTGTTCAGCTAGATCCGTTCCTGCTATTTACATTTAGTGCAGTGCGTCCTGCTCACAGTGTTCAGCTAGATCCGTTCCTGCTATTTACATTTAGTGCAGTCAGTGCGTCCTGCTCACAGTGTTCAGCTAGATCTGTTCCTGCTATTTACATTTAGTGCAGTCAGTGCGTCCTGCTCACAGTGTTCAGCTAGATCCGTTCCTGCTATTTACATTTAGTGCAGTGCGTCCTGCTCACAGTGTTCAGCTAGATCCGTTCCTGCTATTTACATTTAGTGCAGTCAGTGCGTCCTGCTCACAGTGTTCAGCTAGATCCGTTCCTGCTATTTACATTTAGTGTAGTGCGTCCTGCTCACAGTGTTCAGCTAGATCCGTTCCTGCTATTTACATTTAGTGCAGTCAGTGCGTCCTGCTCACAGTGTTCAGCTAGATCTGTTCCTGCTATTTACATTTAGTGCAGTCAGTGCGTCCTGCTCACAGTGTTCAGCTAGATCCGTTCCTGCTATTTACATTTAGTGCAGTGCGTCCTGCTCACAGTGTTCAGCTAGATCCGTTCCTGCTATTTACATTTAGTGCAGTCAGTGCGTCCTGCTCACAGTGTTCAGCTAGATCTGTTCCTGCTATTTACATTTAGTGCAGTCAGTGCGTCCTGCTCACAGTGTTCAGCTAGATCCGTTCCTGCTATTTACATTTAGTGCAGTGCGTCCTGCTCACAGTGTTCAGCTAGATCCGTTCCTGCTATTTACATTTAGTGCAGTCAGTGCGTCCTGCTCACAGTGTTCAGCTAGATCTGTTCCTGCTATTTACATTTAGTGCAGTCAGTGCGTCCTGCTCACAGTGTTCAGCTAGATCCGTTCCTGCTATTTACATTTAGTGCAGTGCGTCCTGCTCACAGTGTTCAGCTAGATCCGTTCCTGCTATTTACATTTAGTGCAGTCAGTGCGTCCTGCTCACAGTGTTCAGCTAGATCTGTTCCTGCTATTTACATTTAGTGCAGTCAGTGCGTCCTGCTCACAGTGTTCAGCTAGATCCGTTCCTGCTATTTACATTTAGTGCAGTGCGTCCTGCTCACAGTGTTCAGCTAGATCCGTTCCTGCTATTTACATTTAGTGCAGTCAGTGCGTCCTGCTCACAGTGTTCAGCTAGATCCGTTCCTGCTATTTACATTTAGTGCAGTGCGTCCTGCTCACAGTGTTCAGCTAGATCCGTTCCTGCTATTTACATTTAGTGCAGTGCGTCCTGCTCACAGTGTTCAGCTAGATCCGTTCCTGCTATTTACATTTAGTGCAGTGCGTCCTGCTCACAGTGTTCAGCTAGATCCGTTCCTGCTATTTACATTTAGTGCAGTGCGTCCTGCTCACAGTGTTCAGCTAGATCTGTTCCTGCTATTTACATTTAGTGCAGTCAGTGCGTCCTGCTCACAGTGTTCAGCTAGATCCGTTCCTGCTATTTACATTTAGTGCAGTCAGTGCGTCCTGCTCACAGTGTTCAGCTAGATCCGTTCCTGCTATTTACATTTAGTGCAGTGCGTCCTGCTCACAGTGTTCAGCTAGATCTGTTCCTGCTATTTACATTTAGTGCAGTCAGTGCGTCCTGCTCACAGTGTTCAGCTAGATCCGTTCCTGCTATTTACATTTAGTGCAGTGCGTCCTGCTCACAGTGTTCAGCTAGATCCGTTCCTGTTATCTTCCTACTGACAGGCAGGCTTGTCTGGTTACAGTATATAAAGCTACCTGAAGAAAATTACAGGTGTTCTATCCCAGCTTAGTGCAGCTACAGGCCATTAGTATGTCTGGAAGGCCAAGAAGGAGAGGCAGACAGTCACAAGCCAATAAGAGAGGGCAAGCAGGCTCTGTGTCTAGTGCTGGTCGTGGAGACGGTGCATCCTCATCAGCCCGTGGCCATGGGACACGCTTGGCCTTTTTTTCGGCAGCTGGCCGTGTTGAGCCGCAACATGCGGAAGACTTGGTCGAGTGGATGACCAAGCCGTCCTCATCCTCCTCATCCTCTCTCACCCATGCCCAGGGTGCTTTGTCTGGCAAAGCAGCGGCCTCTTCCCTCAGCTCAATGTCATCAGTGACTCCTTCCCTAGCTCCACCATGTCCTCCTGAGGATTCCCTCGAACTGTTTGACCACAGTGTTGGGTACATGCTCCAGGAGGATGCCCAGCGTTTGGAAGGCTCTGATGATGATACTGAGCTCGATGAAGGCAGTAACATGAGCACGGACAGAGGGGGTGCCCAAGAAGGACAGCAATCTGGCAGTCATGCTCCCCCTGCTGCAGCATACTGCCAGGTTTGCTCCAGTGATGAGGAGGGAGGGGATGATGAGGTCACTGACTCAACGTGGGTGCCTGATAGGAGAGAGGAGGAGGAGGAGGAGGAGGAGGCGGCACATCACCAACGAGGCAGGATGCCCTCCAGGGGCCAGCCTAAGGGCAGCACATTGACTGCATCACACCCCAAAGCTCCACATGTGCAGGGCGCTGCAGTCTCTGCGCGTTATTCAAAAAGTTCTTTGGTGTGGGCCTTTTTTGAGACGAGTGCATCAGATCGCATCTCTGCTATTTGCAACATATGTCTCAAGCGTATCTCGCGTGGCCAAAACATCTCCCGCTTGGGTACCACATGCTTGACCAGACATATGTTGACCTGCCATGCAGTTCGTTGGCAAGCGTATCTAAGAGACCCACACCAAAGAACAAAGAGGATCTCTCCTTGCTCCTCATCAGCTGAGATTTCCAACCCCACTAGACCTTCAGTCCTCTCTGAAACCTGCAGTGAGAGGAATGAAGGTGTAGAATTAGGTGTGTCACAGCCAAGTACTTGTGGGCAATCTGCTTTTGGTACACCGACGTCAGATTATACCAGGCAAATTTCCCTGCCCCAGCTGCTGCACCGCCGAAAGAAGTTTGCTCCCAGCCATCCACATGCCCAGCGGTTGAATGCTAGCTTGGCAAAATTGCTAGCACTTCAACTGCTGCCTTTTCAGTTGGTAGACTCTGCCCCCTTCCGTGAGTTTGTGGAATGTGCGGTTCCTCAGTGGCAGGTACCCAAACGCCACTTTTTCTCACGGAAGGCGATTCCGGCTCTCTACCGGCATGTGGAAGGCAATGTCCATGCCTCGCTGGACAGGGCGGTCAGCGGTAAGGTGCATATTACCGCTGACTCATGGTCCAGCAGGCATGGACAGGGACGTTACCTAAGTTTCACGGCGCATTGGGTGACTCTGCTGGCAGCTGGGAAGGATGCAGGACAAGGTGCAGTAGTGTTGGAGGTTGTTCCGCCACCACGCCTCCAAAATGCTGATTGTGACACACCTCTCTCCTCCACCCCCTCCTCTTCTTCTTCCTCCATGGCCTCTTCCTCGGAACCAGCGGTGCTCCGTAGGCGTTCAAGGGGCTACGCAAGTACGCAGGCCAAAAGATGCCATGCGGTGCTTGAGCTGGTGTGCTTGGGGGACAGGAGCCACACTGGGGCAGAGGTTCTGTCAGCTCTGCAGGGGCAGGTTCAGAGGTGGTTGACGCCACGCCAACTTAAGGCAGGAATGGTGGTTTGCGACAATGGCACCAACCTCCTCTCTGCCCTCCGACAGGGACAACTGACCCATGTGCCCTGTTTGGCTCACGTCCTTAACTTGGTGGTGCAGCGGTTCTTGGGCAGGTACCCGGGCTTACAGGATGTCCTGAGGCAGGCCAGGAAAGTCTGTGTGCATTTCCGCCGGTCATATAATGCCAGTGCTCGGCTGACGGACCTCCAAAAGGAGTTTAACCTGCCCAAGAACCGCCTAATCTGTGACATGCCCACCAGGTGGAACTCAACGTTGGCCATGCGGCTGCACACGCAGCAGAGGGCCATCAATGAGTACCTGTGCGACTATGGCACCAGGACAGGGTCAGGGGACCTTGGTTTTTTTTCCCCACGCCAGTGGGCCATGATCAGGGATGCATGCACTGTCCAGTCACCATTCGAGGAGGCCACGAGGATGGTGAGCACTGACAGTGCATGCATCAGTGACACTGTCCCCCTTGTCCACCTGTTGGAGCACACGCTGCGTGGAATAATGGACAGGGCACTTGAGGCAGAACAGAGGCAGGAAGAGGAGGACTTCCTTAGCTCTCAAGGCCCCCTTTATCCAGACAGTGTTCCTGCGTGCCCGCCAATCACACAGGAAGAGGACGAGGAGGAGGAGGAGGAGGAGGAAGATTGTGTCAGTATGGAGGTGGAGCCTGGCACTCAGCATCAGCAGTCTTTAAGGGATCAGTCCCAAGGAACACATGGACTTGTACGTGGCTGGGAGGAGGTGGCTACGGACGTTGTTGTCCTTAGTGACCCAGAGGACTCCGGACCGAATGCCTCAGCAAACCTACGCTGCATGGCCTCCCTGATCCTGCAAAGCCTGCGTAAGGATCCTCGTATTCGTGGTATCAAGGAGAAGGACCAATACTGGCTGGCAACCCTCCTTGATCCACGTTACAAGGGTAAGGTTGCGGACCTTATCTTGCCATCGCAGAGGGAGCAGAGGATGAAACATCTTCGGGAGGCCTTGCAGAAAGGTCTGTGCAACGCGTTCCCAGAGACTGGGAGGTTACAAACTCCTGTTTCTGGACAACGTGTTGCTGAGGCTTCGGTCAGTCAAAGAAGGAGCGGTGGAGAAGGTGGCCGTCTGACCGATGCGTTCAGACAATTTTTTGGTCCGCAGCCCCAAGGTATGATCGGTTCCAGCAACCATCGCCAGCGTCTGTTTTACATGGTGCAGGAATACCTAGGGGCAAGATCAGACTTGGACACCTTTCCCACCGAAAATCCTCTGGGTTACTGGGTCTTGAGGATGGATCACTGGCCAGAGCTTGCACAGTATGCAATTGAGCTACTGGCCTGTCCTGCATCCAGCGTTCTTTCGGAACGCACATTCAGTGCTGCTGGAGGCGTGGTAACCGATCACAGGGTGCGTCTGTCCACCGACTCGGTCGATCGGCTGACCTTCATAAAAATGAATCAGTCTTGGATCACCACCAGCTACCAAGCACCTGATGCTGATGTAACCGAATAATTTTTTTTGAAATCTCAGATCCCTTCAAAGACTGCCTATGCTGATGCTGAGTGACTATCCCTGAGTAATTATCCTCTTCCTCCTCAATCATCACGCTGATAGCTTGTAAGAACATTTTTGGTTCTGGGCGCCACCACCAGTGCCTAAGGCACAATTTTTCAGCCCCTGCTTAACAGGGGCGTGTAATTACAATTTTTGATGTAATACTTTGCAGCAGGGCTCGTTCCTGCATTCCAACTAGAGTGTCTGTGAGGGGTTGCAGTGTTGTGGCACCAGCACCAGTGCCTAAGGCCCAATTTTTCTGCCCCTGTCTAACAGGGGCGTGTAATTACAATTTTTGATGCAATACTTTGCAGCAGGGCTCGTTCCTGCGTTCCAACTAGAGTGTCTGTGAGGGGTTGCAGTGTTGTGGCACCAGCACCAGTGCCTAAGGCCCAATTTTTCTGCCCCTGTCTAACAGGGGCGTGTAATTACAATTTTTGATGCAATACTTTGCAGCAGGGCTCGTTCCTGCGTTCCAACTAGAGTGTCTGTGAGGGGTTGCAGTGTTGTGGCACCAGCACCAGTGCCTAAGGCCTAATTTTTCAGCTCCTGTTCAACAGGGGCATGTAATTACAATTCTTGATCTAATATTTCACAGCAGGGCCCTGTGAGGGCTTACAGTGTTGTGGCCACAGCAACACCTAAGGCCCAAATTTCTGCTGAGTATATAGGGCAGGACCCTACTTTCAAACATCTAACTTACAAACGACTCCTACTTGCAAACGGAAGGAGACAACAGGAAGTGAGATGAAATCTACCCCTAGGAAGGGAAATTCTCTCCTGTAAGAGTTAATATGGGAAAACAATTTCTCCTTTCCACTGATGCTTTCCAATCCTTGTTCCACAAAAAAACCCAAATTTTCAAAAAACATTTTTCATTGGGACAAAAAAGTGAGGTGAAATCTTCTGAAGAGGAGGAAAGACAGCAAAACAAACGTCACAGGGGTGATAACCCTTCCCTATGTTTTCCAAAAAGCTTAAAAAAGATTTTTTGGCTGGAGCTAAACACGTTAAAAATGTACCCGTTCAAAATTACAAAGAGATTCTACTTAACAACAAACCTACAGTCCCTGTCTTGTTTGCACCGCCTGTATACTGCTGTTCAGAGTATATAGGGCCTTTCCTTATTTTAATTTGGGTGCGGGGTTCCCCTTAATATCCATACAGGACCCAAAGGGCCTGGTAATGGACTGGGGGGGTACCCATGCCGTTTGTCTCACTGATTTTCATCCATATTGCCATGACTCGACATGACATTAAACCCGCAAGCAGTTTTAAATGAGATTTTTTCCTTTAAAAATGACATTTGGTGCAGGGACTGTTCTAAACATGGGAAACACGCGTCACTTTACAGGCATACTATAGACACCCCCCAGGTACGATATTTAAAGGAATATTTCACTTTTTTTTTTTTACTTTAAGCATCATTAAAATCACTGCTCCCGAAAAAACGGCCGTTTTTAAAAGTTTTTTTTGCATTGATACATGTCCCCTGGGGTAGGACCCGGGTCCCCAAACCCTTTTTCGGACAATACCATGCAAATTAGCCTTTAAAATGAGCACTTTTGATTTCGAACGTTCGAGTCCCATAGACGTCAATGGGGTTCTAACGTTCGTGCGAACTTTCGGTCAGTTCGCGGGTTCTGGTGCGAACCGAACCGGGGGGTGTTCGGCTCATCCCTAGTGCAGTGTATGGAAACCGTGGATTCTAAGGAACAGGGATTGGGACCCAACAAGCAATTCTACGTATTTTTTGGGATATGTGATGGTCTGAGACACACTAATACCTTCTTTTGTAAGAGATTAGTTTGAGCTAGAGACCACGCTAGATCAGTATAATGGTTCATGATAGATATTAGATTCCTGCATGGCACCTCTCACTCAACAGAATTCAATCTAATGTCCCGTACACACGAACGGATTTTAAGTCAGAAAAAACTTGGATGGTTTTTCCGATGGAATTCCGCTCAAGCTTGCCTTGCATACACACGGTCACACAAAAGTTCTCCGAACTTTCGACCATCAAGAACGTGGTGACGTACAACACTACGACGAGCCGAGAAAATTAAGTTCAATGCTTCCGAGCATGCGTCGAATTGTTTCCGAGCATGCGTAGGAATTTTGCGCGTCGGAATTTGTACAGACGATCGCATTTTCAGATAGGAACTTTTCCCGACCAAAAAATATAGAACACGCTCCCAATCTTTTGCTGGCTGGAATTCCAGCAAAAGATTGATGGAGCATACACACGGTCACATTTTCCGACAAAAAGCTCTCATTGGAGTTTTGCTGGCAGAATTTCCGATCGTGTGTACGCGGCATTACATTCGACTTCTGTTGGACAGGCTTGTTGGAAATGTTTTCTCGATCAGCAGCTGCAGTGGGGAGGATTCTTCTATCCACTTTTATTGTGTAGATGGTGGAATCCATTTGTTTTTTTTAACAACAAAAAAAATAATAATATGATTATTAGATTGTAAGCTCTTATGAGCAGGGCTCTCTTAACCCTCTTGTATTTTATTGTATTGTAACTGTACTGTCCCCCTTTTTATATTATAAAGTGCTGTGTAAAATGTTGGTGCTATACAAATCCTGTATAATAATAACAATAATAGTAGTAACAATAATAATAATAGTAATAATAATGATCCTTCTATGGTCAGCTTTACTGTAAAAAAAAAAAAACCATAAAAAACTCATAAAAAAAATAAAAATATGCAAAAAAAGGCAGAAAATGTTGGCCTAGTGGTTTTTTAACAATTTCACCCATCTTAAACAACAGGTATGGCAGCTGGTAAACAGCTGTATATGGTATATACTAATCACAGTAATCTCTGTGATACTTTACAGGACGAAAAAAGGCATTTAATCACAGATAAACTTTGACCAATGTTTACCATAGTGAAGCAGTTTATTTCCTCTTCAGATTCTGTTTTTAATTAGCTAACACTTGTAATGTTCCCGTTATCTAGGATGAGAGAACTCGGTGTTTAACAACACTACCCATAAAACACCTTCAAAGACACAGAATAGACCTCCTATGTGAATCCTATTGGGCAAAAGCAATATAACATTTTTATAACTGTAACTGAAAATAAAGCAGACTGTATACAACACTGTACAGATGTTCAAGTGCTAAGATTGCTGTAGATATTAGGGGGGGGGGGGGGCTGACATAGTAAAACTGCCTTTGGCAGACAATTTGCTTTCAGATTTCATTTCATTGATAATTTAAACAAGATTTTTTTTTCTCCAATTTAACCACTTCAGCCCCGGAAGGATTTACCCCCTTCCTGACCAGAGCACTTTTTACAATTTGGCACTGCGTCGCTTTAACTGCTAATTGCGCGGTCATGCAATGCTGTACCCAAACAAAATTTGTGTCCTTTTCTTCCCACAAATAGAGCTTTCTTTTGATGTTATTTGATCACCTCTGCGGTTTTTATTTTTTGCGCTATAAACGGAAAAAAACGAAAATTTTGAAAAAAAAAGACATTTTCTACTTTTTGTTATAAAAAAAATCCAATAAACTCAATTTTAGTCATACATTTAGGCCAAAATGTATTCGGCCACATGTCTTTGGTAAAAAAAAATGTAAATAAGCGTATATTTATTGGTTTGCGCAAAAGTTATAGTGTCTACAACTAGGGTACATTTTCTGTAATTTACACAGCTTTTAGTTTATGACTGCCTATGTCATTTCTTGAGGTGCTAAAATGGCAGGGCAGTACAACCCCCCCCCCCCAAATTACCCCATTTTGGAAAGTAGACACCCCTAGGAAAGTGCTAAGAGGCATGTTGAGCCCATTTAATATTAATTTTTTTTGTCCCAAGTGATTGAATAATGAAAAAAAAAGAAAAATTACAAAAAGTTGTCACTAAATGATATATTGCTCACACAGGCCATGGGCATATGTGGAATTGCACCCCAAAATACATTCAGCTGCTTCTCCTGAGTACGGGGATACCACATGTGTGGGACTTTTTGGGAGCCTAGCCGCTTACGGGGCCCCGAAAACCAAGCACCGCCTTCAGGATTTCTAAGGGCGTAAATTTTTGATTTCACTCCTCACTACCTATCACAGTTTTGAAGGCCATAAAATGCCAAGATGGCACAAAACCCCCCCAAATGACCCAATTTTGGAAAGTAGACACCCCAAGCTATTTGCTGAGAGGCACGTTAAGTCCATGGAATATTTTATATTTTGACACAAGTTGCGGGAAAGTGACACATTTTTTTTTTTTTTTGCACAAAGTTGTCACTAAATGATATATTGCTCACACAGGCCATGGGCATATGTGGAATTGCACCCCAAAATGCATTTAGCTGCTTTACAGAGGAGGTCTACTGCTAAAATTACTACCCTCGATCTGACCTTCGTGGTGATACCTCACATGCATGGTGCAATTGCTGCTTACATTTGATGCCAGACCGACGCTTGCGCGAGAGCAGGGGGGGGACAGGGGTGCTTTTTTTTTTTTTTCCTTTATTATTTTTTTGCTTTTTTATCTTATTTTTAAACTTTTCCTTTCATTTTTTTTTTAAATCATTTTCATTGTTATCTCAGGGAATGTAAATATCCCCTATGATAGCAATAGGTAGTGACAGGTACTCTTTTTTGAAAAAATTGGGGTCTATTAGACCCTAGATCTCTCCTCTGCCCTCAAAGCATCTGACCACACCAAGATCGGTGTGATAAAATGCTTCCCCAATTTCCCAATGGCGCTGTTTACATCCGGCGAAATCTAAGTCATGAAATGTTCGTAGCTTCCAGTTTCTTAGGCCATAGAGATGTTTGGAGCCACTCTGGTCTCTGATCAGCTCTATGGTCAGCTGGCTGAATCACCGGCTGCATTCTCAGGTTCCCTGTTGAGACAGGAGAGCCAGAGAAAAACACGGAAGATGGTAGGGGGGAGGGCATTCCCTCCCACTGCTTGTAAAAGCAGTCTAGAGGCTAATTAGCCACTAGGATTGCTTTTACATGAAAGCCCACCGCTGGCTGAAAAGAATGATACCAAGATAATACCTAAACCTGCAGGCATCTATCTGATATAACCACTCAAAGTCGTGAATTGCGTACCTGAAGACAAAAAAATGGTTAACAATAAAACACAGTAAACTGTAAAGTATAAAAAATTGCATACCTGAAAAGCAAACATGATAAAACATATTAAAAATAAAACATTGCAGAATAGAATACAGTAAAAAAGAGCAGAACAATAGAGAGAGAATAGAGAGAGAGAGAACAATGAAACGACAACTATTTTTTTTATTGTATATATTTTTTGTGGTTTTTTTGTTTTTTTACACTTTTTTTGTAACTGTAACTTTTATAACTGTAACTGGTTCCAGGTTCGGGTCTCTCAAAATGCGATGGCATCTTGGGAGACCCTGTGAAAGTGTCCCTAGTCTGTGCAATGCTGTACCCTACGCTAATACTCAACTAGTGAATGGTAGCGTTCAAAACATTCACCAATGCAAAGGCCAGGATTGTCAGGACAGGAGGGACAATAATAGCGGGTGTCACACCTATATCCGCGCTTGCTGCAGACACAACATCTTTTTTGGGGGGTTCGTTGGGTAGGGGTACTCGGGAGGACATAAAAATGCCTCTCATGCAGCCGACTGCATTTGGTTGGGGATGTGAATGGGGGAAGTACAGGCGCTGCAGAAGTCGTGGGTTCCCAATTAGGATTGGCGAATGCAGCAGGAAGGGCACTATGGGCACGACGGGCCTGTTTGTCTTCTTCTTGGTGGCAGCGGGACACTACTTGTGCTTGCCACCTCACCAGCTTGAACTGCACTTATGGGACTCGCCACGTCACCAAGTGTTACTGCAGTGCTGGTTTGACTACGACCGGGGTGTACTAGGCCGCTGGTGCTTGCCAGTTCACCAAAACGCTACAAAAAAACCTGTTAGCGATCGCAGGGATCAGGCCTGACTCTGCGAACGCTGCAGTTATGCGTTTAGTGTTTTGTAAGTGACAGTGATCGATCGATACTGCACTTGGGTGGGCTGGGCCGGGCGGAGGGACAAAACGCAGGTGCTAGCAGGTATCTGGGCTGATCCCGCTAACACTGCGTTTTTGGGAACCCTAAACTGCTGGGGACGCTAGTATAGATCTGATCGGATCAGCTTTGATCCGTTCAGATACCATACCACTAAGGGAGGTGTACGGTGCGTGCGTGGGTGTTAGCGGTACTGGCGCTAATCTGACGCTGCCTGGGGCGACGCATATCACCGCCGGGCGATCAGGGGGCTAAACCTTTATTCGGTAATAAATGACGGGAGCCCTGACACTATAAAAAATAAACTAACTAACCAGCATCACCCATAACAGTTATACGGTGATCACTGGTGAAAGGGTTAACTAGGGGGCAATCAAGGGGTTAAAACATTTATTAGATAGTATATGGGGGTCCCTGACGCTATAAAACGCTGACGGCGAACCTAAATATTTACCTCCCTAACTAGCGTCACCAGTGACACTAATACAGCAATCAGAAAAATGATCGCTTACTGACACTGGCGACGGGGGGGGGGGGTGATCAAGGGGTTAAAACTTTATTAGGGGGGTTAGGGGGGTATCCTAGACCTAAAGGGGGCTAACACTAACTGCCCTACCACACTAACTGTCACAAACTGACACCAATGCAGTAATCAGAAAAAAAAAACAAAAAACTGCTTGGTGTCACTGTGACGGGGGGGCGGATTGGGGGGTGATCGGGGGGTGTATTGTGTGCCTGGCATGTTCTACTGTGTGTGTATGTGTTGTGCACTCACATTGAAGTCTTCTCTCCTCAGCGCCGGAACGGAAAATACTGAGCCGAGGAGAGATGACATCATTTCCTCTGCTGCTGTTTAGCATACAGCAGCAGAGGAAGAATCTGATTGACTGGGAGCGATCGCGAGGGGGGGACCATGAATGGATGGTCTCCCCCTCACCTCTCATCGCTCCCAGACAGAAGCCGACCGCCTCGGGCACCGGGGGGGGGGGGTCCGATCGGACCAGGTACGTGATTCTGCCTGCCCGTGCCATTCTGCTGACGTATATCAGCGTGAGGTGGTCGGCAAGTGGTTAATGAATCAAACCCTATATATGGCAGCTTTCTGATGTGGTCTTTTTGTCAGATTGGGTGATGGTCCAATGCCTGTGAGGAAGCACGCAACATCCTCAAAAGAGTTTTCTTGTGGAAGGAAAGATAATCGCTCGATTTCTTCCCACAGTGCTATTGTTTTCTGACGGTGGGGAGTCTTCTTGGCTGACAGAACACAATGATTACTGCTAGCAGCTATAGCCGCTGGCAGTAATCGCATGTAAAAGTCTGACAGGCTGGTTGTACCCAAGTCGATCCATTGATCAACTTGGGTACAACCAACCTGCCCATAGATGGATTGACTCTCGGCCAGGCCCTGCTGAACTGGCTGAGATTCAATCCATCTATAGCAGTGGTTCTCAACCTTCTAGTGCTGTGACCCCTTGATAAAACTTCCCAAGTTGTAGGGACCCTTAACAGTAAAATTATTTTCGTAGCTTGGGTTGTCAGCACCCAAGGCAAGACAAGTCATTTGCGCCCCTAACCCACGGACATTTAGCGCTCCCTGAGTCCTTTCCGCTCGTATATTATTAAAACCCCTTATTGTACATTTTAGGATGTACCACTCTCTCTTTGTTCTTCTTTATTTCCCTTTTATCTCTCTCTATCCTAATTTCTTGTTTTTTTTCCCCATCCAGATCTCTAGCCATCTTTCTTGTTCTTTCTCTTATTCTTTCTTCCCCTTTTTCATTTATTGCTCCCCCTCTTTTTCTCTCCCTTCTCTTACTTCTTGGTGGGGGGGGGGGGGGGAATGGGATGAATGGCAGTGCTGGTGGGGAGTTGGGATGAGTGGCAGGGCGGGTAGTGGATGGGATCAGTGGCAGTGCTCTAATCACAGGTAACGTTACTCACTGTGTCTCCAGCTCTGTGGTGTCTCGCAGCAGTGACACCAATGCCGAAATCAGGAGATGGGGTCTCCTCCAGCCCCTCCCACTTCACATTCCTCACCAGTCAGCTGACCTCTAGTCTCTGCCCCCCACCCATCTTGTGAACTGAATGGGCGGCTGCGAAGAGGCTGCGTGGGTGGCTGCAGGCTCCAGGAACAGCCCTGCTGGGTGGCCACGAAAAGGCTGGGAGAGCGGTGAAGGCTTCAGGAACAGCCCAGGATTCGGTGACCCCTGCCAAATCGTCATCCAACCCCCGAGGGGGTCCCGACCCCCAGGTAGAGAACCACTGATCTATAGGCAGCTTAGCTCTGAACAATGGCAGCTACTATATTGATTCCAGGGATCATTTTATCCATCTGTTGATATCTGCCACATGTGTGACCCAAAAGCAACACTCAAAGACAACATATGATGTTCATTCAGATGATAAAAGGCTCATTTACACTTGCTTCAGCTTCAACAAGGCTTCAACAAGGCTTCGGACAGGCTTTGTTAAAGCTCTCTGAACGCCAGTCAAAGCTCCTGTCCTTAAATAAAATGGTTAGCTTACAGTCCTGTTTACACCTTGCTTTTACTTTGCTTTGCTTCGGCTTTGCTTCAAAAATTATACCGCATGTAGCTTCAGTGGTGCTTCAAAGCGTCTTCAAAGCCTCCATAGAAGTCTATGGCAAAGCTCACTTGAAGCCCCACTGAAACCCCAACAAAGCCTCATCAAAGCCCCACGAAGCCTTACCAAAGCCTCATAGAAGTCCCATGAAGCTTCACCGAAGCCCTACCGAAGCACCACTGAAGCCCCATCGAAGCTCCACCAAAGCCCCACCAAAGCCTCATCGGAGCACCAAGCAAAACCAAGGTGTAAATGTGACTGTAAGCTAACCATTTTATTTAGTGGCAGGAGCTTTGACTAGCGTTCAGAGAGATTTAACAAAGCCTGCCTGAAGCCTTGTTTTGAAGCAAGTGTACACTAGCCAAAAAGGTTGGGATGTTGTACGATGACATCAGTTGTTAGTGGTATTGGGCACTATATTCAGAAGTCCAACCCAGATGTCCACGTCTCCCTGATTGAGTCAGCTTGTATTAGCATATAGTTCGTAATTACATGTGTTGATATTATATAAAACAGTAACAGGATATTTTATTTATTTTTTTCACGCAGAAGCCACAGATTAATCAGCAACAGCACATTATATCACACTGCCAAAGAACATAATATCAAGCCACAATACAACATAATGTTATGCCTCTCAACACATGATATTACCCGTTATATCACCAAACAAGAGCACATCAAACCACAACAGCATATTATATCATACCACAACTGCACAATACATGTCATGCTACAACAACAAATGTACTCACCATGAAAGAGAATACCAAACATTATATCATAGCACAACTGAATTTAATACGTTATAGGCAAAAAATCTATCAATAGCATATGATATTAAGAAGCAGGTTTTTTTAACCACTTGCTTACTCGGCACTTGTACCCCCTTCCTACCCAGGCAAAATGTTTAGCTTTCAGTGCTGTCTCACTTTGAATGACAATTGTGCAGTCATGCAACACTTGTACCCATATTAAATGTACCATTTCTTTAACACAAACAGAGCTTTCTTTTGGTGGTATTTAATATTTAATATTTATATATTTATATTTTTTGCTAAATAAACAAAAAAAGACCGAACATTTTGAAAAAAACAAAACTTTTTTCATATTTTGTTATAAAATTTTGCAAACAGGTAATTTTTTTCCTTCACTGATGTGTGATGATGAGGCTGCACTGATGGGCACTGATGGGCTGCACTGATGGGCACTGATGAGGCTGCACTGATGCGCACTGATAGGCTGCACTGATGGGCACTGATAGGCTGCACTGATGGGCAATGATAGGCTGCACTGATGGGCACTGATGAAGCTGCACTGATGGGCATTGATGATGCTGCACTGATTGGCACTGATGAGGCTGCACTGATGGGCACTGATAGGCTGCACTGATGGGCACTGATAGGCTGCACTGATGGGCACTGATGAGGCTGCACTGATGGGCACTGATAGGCTGCACTGATGGGCACTGATGAGGCTGCACTGATGGGCACAGATAGGCTGCACTGATGGGTACTGATGAGGCTGCACTGATGATCACTGATGAGGCTGCACTGATGGGCACTGATAGGCTGCACTGATGGGCACTGATAGGCTGCACTGACGGGCACTGATGAATCTGCACTGATGGGCATTGATGATGCTGCACTGATGGGCACTGATGAGGCTGCACTGATGGGCACTGATAGGCTGCACTGATGGGCATTGATGATGCATACTAGCACATTATAACTTTGCCTTGCAGGTTGAAAAATAAATAAAAAATTGTCGGCGGTTTACTACCGCTTTATTAAATTGTATTTTTGTATAATTTTTAACCAGGCCTATTTTTCGAGCTTGTTTACAAGTTAAAATCTGTTTGTTTTTTTTTTGCTACAAAATTACCCCCAAACATTATAAACATTTTTTTCATCCCGCTCGTGGCGACAAACTTTGACACTTAAAAATCTCCATAGCTGACGTTTAAAAATCTCTACAGGTTACCAGTTTTGAGTTACAGGCGAGGAATTATTGCTCTCGCTCTAAAGATCGCGGCGATACCTCACATGTGTGGTTTGAACACCGTTTTCATATGTTGTCGCAACTTACTTACTTGAAAAACTGCTGCACACATATTGGGGGTTATTTATGAAAGGCAAATCCACTTTGCACTTGAAATTGCACTGAAAGTGCACTTGGAAGTGCAGTCGCTGTAAATCTGAGGGGTAGATATGAAATGAGGGGAAGTTCTGCTGATTTTATTATCCAATCATGTGCTAAAATGCTGTTCTTTATTTTCCTTGCGTGTCCCCCTCGGATCTACAGCAACTGCACTTCCAAGTGCACTTTCAGTGCAATTTCAAGTGTACTTTGCACTTGTAGTTTGCACTTGTAGTGCAAAGTTGATTTGCCTTTAGTAAATAACCCCTCTGTGTGAAATAATAAATTGCAACACTCACCATTTTATTCTCTAGGGCCTCAGCTTAAAAAAAAAAATATATATATATATATATATATATATACATACACACAGTGGTGTAGTGGCTAGCACTCTCGCCAATCAAGTAAAAAGGGTCCCTGGTTCAAATCCCAACCACACCACAACACTACCTGCCTGGAGTTTGCATGTTCTCCCCATGCCTGCGTGGGTTTCCTCCCACACTCCAAAGACATGCTGGTAGGTTAATTGGCTTCTGTCTATATTGGCCCTAATACAGTGGAACCTCGGATCGCGGTAAACGAGCAATACGAGCACTGTATTTTTAAAAATCGTAACTCGGTTTGCGAGTGTTGTCTCGCAAAACGAGCATGATTCAGGCCAAAGCGGTGTGCAGTACTGCTTTTGGCCTGAGGAGGGGGGTGCCGGAGCCGAGCAGAGCCGAACGTCCCGTTCGGAAATGCACGGAAAGGCCCGAGTACAGCACGGCTGACCTTGGCAAATCTCAGGTAGGAAGTCTTTCCGAGGTTTGCCGAGGTCAGCCGAGGTGTCCTCGGGCCTTTTTTCGGACATTTCCGAGGCTCTCCGGCGCCCCTCTGCCTCTGGCCGCATGCGGTATTGCATCCCATTGAAGTCAACGTGGAACGAATTATTTTAGTTTCCATTGACTTCAGTGGAAAAACTTGCTTTGATATGCGAGTACTTTGGATTACGAGCATTCTCCTGGAACGGATTATGCTCATAATCCAAGGTTTCACTGTATATGAATGTGAGTTAGGGACCATAGATTGTAAGCTCCTTGAGAGTAGGAACCAATGTGAATGTGAATGTATAATGTATATGTAAAGCACTGTGTAAACTGATGGCACTATATAAGTACCTTAAATAAATAATGATAAATATATAATGTTTAAGGGTTCTAAGTTACATAGTTTGTCAGGTTGAAAAAAGACACCATTCCATCTAGTTTAACCAATAAAAGAAAAAAAAACAAATTAATACAATCCCATATCCACTATCCCATAGTTGATCCAGAGGAAGGCAAAAAACCCCAGTAATGCCGCATACACACGAGCGGACTTTACGGCAGACTTTGCCCGACGGACTTTTCGACGGACTTTACAACGGACTTTCTGAATGAACGGACTTGCCTACACACATTCCATCAAAGTCCGTCGAATTCATACGTGATGACGTACGACCGGACTAAAACAAGGAAGTTCATAGCCAGTAGCCAATAGCTGCCCTAGTGTGGCTTTTTGTCCGTCGAACTAGCATACAGACGGCGGACTTTTCGACCGGACTCGAGTCCGTCGGATAGATTTGAAACTTGTTTCAAATCTAAGTCCATCCAACTTTTGAGAAAACAAAGTCCGCTGGAGCCCACACACGATCGAATTGTCCGACGAAATTCCGTCCGCCGGGCAAAGTCTGCCGTAAAGTCCGCTCGTGTGTACGCGGCATAAGTAATTTTCTAGTAAAAAAAAATGTACTAGAAGAATGTCAGAATAGGCCTGGGGCTGAAGTTGTAAAATATCAAAATTGGCTTTGAAATAACACAATAGTTGAGTGCTGTCCACGATACATTCACCTTAAGCTTTGAAATAAGAAATCTAAATATTTAAGTCCTTCGTCTGTCTAAATTTAGCTTGACCCTTTGCCTGTTTAACCCAGTCCAGAAATATGCCCTATGAAATGGATGTTTATTCCAGCAGAGAGGTGGAAGAACTGCCAAGGCTGCCAGCTTCTGGAACATCTCTTAACATTGGTCAGTCCCGAATGAAAGTGCGCCTCATGTAATAGGGCTTGTAAAAAAGGGGGCAATGTAAACAAGCTAAGTATTTCCATCGAACCCTTTTGTACTTCAAACAACTCAAGTAAAGTTGAAATTGCTTTATAGGCTCCCCACAGTAAAACATTTAAGTGATTTGTCCCTGTCTAATGTGCACTTTCTTTCTTTCAACCTTTACAGACTAGGGGAGTAGGCCAGTCTGTAAAACCTTAAAGCTGATGAAATCTCAGCCAGATCTCTTATCTCCCTATGTTATAAAGGTCCTCACCAGAGAGATTAAAGAGCAAGGTTACGGTGACAATTCGTTTACATGCAGGGAAAGATTAAGATCTCGTTGAAAGGGAATAAAAATAACATCTTCTTGTGCTGTCACAGCATGAAGCTCATAGTAATCAACACTGGTCTGATTTCAGGGATAATTTAGGACCAATTTATTATCCTAATTAAAAAAGAATTTCATTTCAGATGCTATTTGGATAGCTACCAGGGAAAAGGTTATTTAAAGATCTCTGTTGGATAGCACCAAAGTTGTTACATACAACAGATAACACATTTTGGAAATAACAAACATTGATTAACGTTGTTTGCCATAGTTTTACTTGTGTGCATCTATTATTTCCAGGTTTGTTGTAACATATGTAAAATATAGAAAAGACAGCCAAGGAAAAAAACTGGGCTAGCTTTATGTTTGGCCATTCCAATAAATTGTAGTGGTCTTGGTGATGCTCCAGCGCTGGTGGTGGAGAGACAATTATGTGGGTTTCCTCTTACTGAGACATTGGGGCATCTACTAGGCCAGACGTCTCAAAACTTTCTAAACAAAGGGCAGTTTACTGTCCTGCAGTCTTTAGTGGGAGTGGAAAACGTCCTGGCATCAATGGTAGTAAACAATGCCATAGGCCTGGTGGCCAGTG
The DNA here is from genome assembly GCA_037952835.1 of Lithobates septentrionalis. Classification (NCBI taxonomy): domain Eukaryota; kingdom Metazoa; phylum Chordata; class Amphibia; order Anura; family Ranidae; genus Lithobates; species Lithobates septentrionalis. The sequence goes on along the minus strand of JBBDGP010000977.1, from coordinate 1,612,737 downwards.
GGAGTAAAAAAATTACATAATTGGTTTCAGTGAGAGGAATAGTGCCCCATAATTTGTGTCAATGAGAGTAATAGTGTCCCATCATTGGTGTCAATGAGAGTAATAGTGCCCCATCATTGGTGTCAATGGGAGTAATAGTGCCCCATCATTGATGTCCGTGAGCGGAATAGTGCCACATCTCCAGTGTCAGTGGGAGAATTAGGCCCCTATCATTGGTGTCAGTGGGAGAATTAGGCCCCTATCATTGGTGTCAGTGGGAGAATTAGGCCCCTATCATTGGTGTCAGTGGGAGAATTAGGCCCCTATCATTGGTGTCAGTGGGAGAATTAGGCCCCTATCATTGGTGTCAGTGGAAGGAATAGTGTCTTGAATCAGTGATAGGAATAGTGTTCCGAGGGCCAGATAAAGGCAAGCAAAGGGCCACATCTGGCCCAGTTTGGAGGCCCCTGTACTAAGTGAAAGCTAGCACAAGGTTGGCATACAGTAGAATTGTTTTTACTTTGTATAGCTTGCCTTCAAAATTCTTTGAGAAAAATCCCCCTAGTTTGATTTTTGTAGTGGGGGTTCAAAAAATCCAAGAGTTATACACCTTCTCCTGTGTTGCAACCATCCTATGTAGATCTCCAATTTTGATGTTCTGTAGCGCTATCCCCACAGGAGCCACTAGAAAGATGCCCAGGGCTCTGTTCCCAGTAGTTCCACCACAGCCAGGCAAACGATCACAGTCACTCTTTGGCTCAATGAACAGTCCAGGGGTATTCTTTTTTATGTTTTTATTTTTGGGTAACTTGGAGGTGGATAGAGAATTGAGTGGGACGCTCCAAAACTATGTACAAATAGGAGGGCATTCTCGCTTCTGTAGAACTATGAGCCAAATCCTTGCACGAGTAAAGGGATGGACAAGTGTTGAGATTAATCTTCCTGCCTTGACAGTCCAACCAAAGTCCTCTCACAAAGAATTAAATAGACTGAGCTCTTCAACACACTGGACACGTTGTCCCTTTTAGACACACAGCTGATTTCCTAACACCAGGTGGGTGGCAACAGCACACAGTCTCTAGGATCTCTCAGAACTGTCTGTACTCACAAATGTCTTCAGATGATTGGCTGACTCCTTCCAGTGCCTTCCAAACACTTTCTCCTTGTGATACCAGAATAGATCCACAGAAGACACCCCCTCAGTCAGGGTCAGCAACTTCCTTGCAAAACCCAGCCCCTCAGCTCACCCAGCTGGGACTGCAGTAAGCAGCAAATGTGTGGCAGGTGGCCTGGGGGGGAATCAGCCCCCCCCCCCCCCCGGCTGTGATCTCCTCCTCAGGAACGATTCAAGACTGTTCCAGATCCCAAACTAATTATACAGTTTCCTCTGTGAAATCTTCCCACTGGGATTAGTTGAGGCAGTATAAATATTCATGCTGCTCACCTTCCTTACTCCACACCTATGTTCCAGAACCATCCAGAGGATTCTAGAAGGCAGGAGGAGTAATCAAACCTGCGGCCTGTGAAACCCAGAACAGACCTAAACAATCACAAACAGCCACACTGATTTCAATGCACCAAACTAAATGTACTTAAAGAGGAGTTCCACCCAGGGGGGCCATCAAAAAAAAAAAAATTAAAAGTCAGCAGCTACAAATACTGCAGATGCTGACTTTTAATTGGACACTTACCTGTCCCTGAGTCCAGCGATGTGGGGGATCGAAGCCCCGCTCTTCCCCCCCCTCCGCTCGTCGGCGCCGGCATTTCAACTGTGGGCACCGGGCTGTGGCTTCACAGCCTGGCACCCAATGCGCATGCGCGAGCGGCGCCGCGTGCCGTGATTGGCCGCTCAATCACCTGGGACCTGTAATGGGTCCCAGATGATTGACAGGAGGGAGGGAGCAGAGCCCTTCCTGTTCCGAGGGGGAAGTGATGTCACCAGCCCAGGCAAAGGAAGAAGCAGACTACGAGGAACCACCTAGCAACAGGCATTTAGAGGTAAGTGAAAAAAAAAATATCCAAATGTTTTTTTGGGGTTTTTTTTAGAATTTTTGAGGTATTTTTGTTTTTTTGGGTGGAACCCCACTTTAACTACAAGAATGCAACTCCACTGGATACAGTGAGACAGAACTAAATTTACCTAATCCTAGCACCTATCTAGAAACCGAGACTGAACAATGAGTAATATACAGAACGTAGCCTTCTTTCTTTAAACTTCATTCTTAAAAAAAGACGAGAGTGTTCATGCTGTCGTTGTCCCTTCTGGTGAATCTGGTCACCTCTTCAAAGCATTTCAAATATGAAACACCTGGTCCTCATCCCTGACAACTTCACTGTTGGGCCCGTTTGGGTTTCCTGGCATATTGCCTCCCAAGCTAGACTAAGCAATCTATTTTCCTTTTCAATGCCTGAGTGAATGGAGTTGTGCTATATCTAATACGTCTTGCTTCAGGGTCACATTCAGATTCTGCCTGATGGTCTAATTTTCTTCAACAATTCCAAAAAATGTTAATCGGCCTCTACCCAGAACTGGTCTTTATGCTCACTATAAAATACATAGAAGAAATGATCATCTGATTAAGGAACTAGGGATGACAGTACTACTTGTCCCCACTCCCCAGTGGTTATCCTTTTCCCCATTGTAACGGCTCAACTGTAGAGCACCCTGCTATGATAAAGGAGGAGAAAGTGCACTGTGCATGTACGGCTTTGCACATTCTTGCTCCTGTGATGCTGGAGGAGGAGCATCTAATGGCTAGAAATTCCTGAAAACTAGCCTGGATGGGAAAATCAACAAATATGGAAAAATCGAAGCCATGTTTAAGTGCTTCCAAAAATGCCCTACAGGCATGACACTTCCAGCAATAAACATTTTGTTTACATGGTCACTTTTATGAAAAAAGGTCTACCAAAGGTGGACTTAGCCATGCTAAAGTGACCTCTTACCAGCTTTAGTCAGTGGCGTCTTATGTCAGTTTATTATCATGCTTTAGTTGACATCGCTGCTTGATGAGTCAGAGCCATCAGAGTCAACAAATATGGAATTATTTGAGCCAAGTTTAAGTGCTACCAAAAATGTCCTACAGGTATGAAACTTCTGGTAATCAACCTTTATGCCGCGTACACACGGTCGGACTTTTCACCTGCAAAAGTTCGACGGACGCCGCCGGACAAAGTCCAGCGGAAAGTCCGACCGTGTGTGGTCTCCATCGGACTTCCGACGGACCGTTTCGGTCGGATTTTTGCGGAAATCCGACGTACTTTAGATTTGAAGCCTGCTTCAAATCTTTACGTCGTACCTCCGCCGGACTCAGTTCCTGACGGAAAGCCCGTTCGTCTGTATGCTAGTCCGAAGGACCAGATACGACGGAGGAGCAGGTTACTGCATCTCGCGCTCGCTGCAATAGGAAAAACAAATCTTCCTATTGCGGCGAGCGCGGGGCATACCAGGCCCTTAGGTCTGGTATGGATTATAAAGGGGAACCCCTACGCCGAAAAAACGGCGTGGGGTCCCCCTAAAATCCATACCAGACCCCGATCCGAGCACGCAGCCTGGCCGGTCAGGAAAGGGGGTGGGGACGAGCGAGCGCCCCCCCCCCCTCCTGAACCGTACCAGGCCGCATGCCCTCAACATGGGGGGTGGGTGCTTTGGGGGAGGGGGGCGCCCTGCGCCCCCCCCCCCAAAGCACCTTGTCCCCATGTTGATGAGGACAAGGGCCTCTTCCCGACAACCCTGGCCGTTGGTTGTCGGGGTCTGCGGGCGGGGGCTTATCGGAATCTGGGAGCCCCCTTTAATAAGGGGGCCCCCAGATCCCGGCCCCCCACCCTATGTAAATGAGTATGGGGTACATGGTACCCTTACCCATTTACCTAGGTAAAAAGTGTCAGTAATAAAACACAACACAGGTTTTTAAAATAATTTATTAAACAGCTCCGGGGGGGGGGTCTTCTTCCGTCTTCGGGGGTCCCTCCGGTTCATCTTCTCCCGGCGTCCGGTTGGTTCTTCTCCGCTCTCCGGCCTCTTCTCCCGGTGTCCCAGGTCTTCGGCCGGCCCCTCCGCTTTCTTCAGGTAGCTCTATTGCCAGCGGAGGTCCGGACTTCTGGGCTTCTTGGCTTCTTGGCTTCTTGTGTTCTCTTCTCTTCTCTTCCCCCAGATGTTGACACGACGCTCTCTCCGGCTGGACTGGTCTCTGAGGGCTGCGTTGTGACTTATATAGGCGGAGACCCCGCCCCCATATGATGTCACAGTCCCTGGGCATGCTGGGACTGTGACGTTTTAGGGGGCATGGTCGACCACGCCCCCTAAAACGTCACAGTCCCAGCATGCCCAGGGACTGTGACATCATATGGGGGCGGGGTCTCCGCCTATATAAGTCACAACGCAGCCCTCAGAGACCAGTCCAGCCGGAGAGAGCGTCGTGTCAACATCTGGGGGAAGAGAAGAGAAGAGAACACAAGAAGCCAAGAAGCCAAGAAGCCCAGAAGTCCGGACCTCCGCTGGCAATAGAGCTACCTGAAGAAAGCGGAGGGGCCGGCCGAAGACCTGGGACACCGGGAGAAGAGGCCGGAGAGCGGAGAAGAACCAACCGGACGCCGGGAGAAGATGAACCGGAGGGACCCCAGAAGACGGAAGAAGACCCCCCCCCCCCGGAGCTGTTTAATAAATTATTTTAAAAACCTGTGTTGTGTTTTATTACTGACACTTTTTACCTAGGTAAATGGGTAGGGGTACCATGTACCCCATACTCATTTACATAGGGTGGGGGGCCGGGATCTGGGGGCCCCCTTATTAAAGGGGGCTCCCAGATTCCGATAAGCCCCCGCCCGCAGACCCCGACAACCAACGGCCAGGGTTGTCGGGAAGAGGCCCTTGTCCTCATCAACATGGGGACAAGGTGCTTTGGGGGGGGCGCAGGGCGCCCCCCTCCCCCAAAGCACCCACCCCCCATGTTGAGGGCATGCGGCCTGGTACGGTTCAGGAGGGGGGGGGGGGCGCTCGCTCGTCCCCACCCCCTTTGCTGACCGGCCAGGCTGCGTGCTCGGATCGGGGTCTGGTATGGATTTTAGGGGGACCCCACGCCGTTTTTTCGGCGTAGGGATACCCCTTTATAATCCATACCAGACCTAAGGGCCTGCGACGGGGCTCGCAAGGTTTCAATCTCGCCAAAAAAAGCGGCGAGATTGAATTCCTTTTCTAGTCCCGTCGTACCAAAGTCACGTTCAAAATGAACGGACTTGTCCGTGTGTGGGAAAGTCCGTTCGTTCTGAAAGTCCGTCGGGAAGACCGGATTCCGGAAAGTCCGGCCGTGTGTAGGCAAGTCCGGCCGTTCAGAAAGTCCGGCGGTAGTCCGCCGGAAGTCTGGCGGCAAGTACGTCGGACCTAGCTTTCTAGAAAGTCCGACCGTGTGTACGCGGCATTAGTCTACATGGCCACTTTTATGAAAAAAGGTCTGCCAAAAGTGGATGCTAAAGTGGCCTCTTATGCCGCGTACACACGGTCGGACTTTTCGGCTACAAAAGTCCGACAGCCTGTCTGACAGACTTTCGACGGACTTTTGGCGGACTTTTGGCGGACTTGCAGCAGACTTTCTTACGAACGGACTTGCCGACATTCGATCACACAAAAGTCCGACGGATTCGTACGTGATGACGTACACCGGACTAAAATAAGGAAGTTGATAGCCAGGAGCCAATAGCTGCCCTAACGTGGGTTTTTGCCCGTCGGACTAGCACACAGACGAGTGGATTTCTGGGTCCGGCGTAGTTACGACGTAAAGATTTGAAGCATGTTTCAAATCTAAAGTCCGTCAAATTTGAGGCTGGAAAAGTCCACTGAAAGTCCGCTGAAAGTCCGGGGAAGCCCACACACGATTGGATTGTCAGCCAGCTTTAGTCCGTCGGCGTCCGTCGGACTTTTGTAGACGAAAAGTCTGACCGTGTGTACGCGGCATAAGTCAGCATAGATGGTTTGAATCTCTACTGATTCAGCAGGGACCAGCCAAGATTCGAACCACGTGCGTGCAGGCTGAATGTACCCAAGTTGATTGATCAGGCTATTACAGCCGCTAGCAGTAATCAGTGTGTTCTCCCAGTCAGGAGAACACAATGGCTTTGCAGAAGGGATTCCCCCATCAACACAAACTATGGTCGCAGGAAAGAAAATCGGTCCGTCTATGGCTGGCTTAAGTCAGTGGCCTCTCATGTCAGTTTATTATCATGCTTGAGTTGACAACGCTGCTTGATAAATCAGAGCTATTGATGTATAATACAGCTAACCGTGGCTCAATCTATGGTAAACATCAAAAGCCAGTCTGCTCATCATAAACATTTAGGTAAGAAAATTGAATTCACTCTGTTATTCCTATTACTTTAGTCAAGGAATACTCAGTGCAGTGCTGTGCTTCTTTAGACAATAAAGAAGACATGTTGGATGAACATGAGACTGTGAAGAGGTCAGATTTTTCTGGTTGAACAATCAAATTAATTTATATACGGCCAACTGTAATTTACCATTTCAATAACTCTGAAGTTCCCAGAAAGGAAGGAGCATCCCACTCCTGGATAAATCTTCTCACATCCCTCCCTCATTTATTTTCTTGTTTACAAACACATTTACAAGTACATGATATGTGATCTTATTTACCGGGAACCTGTAGATTCATTTATCTTGAAATTAGCAGGTAATGAAGTGGAAAAGCTCAACATCCCTCCCCCTAATTAACATCATAATAAGTTTGCTTGGTACAGAGGGACAATTAGTATGTATGAGCCAGAGGGGAGAGGGATCAATAAAATGTCTGAAGGGCAGTAAGAACAGAATGCTCTTCAACAAGTGCGAAGGTAGAAGAGTGTAATCTTTTTACACTTGAACTTGTCTCTTGGAGGGATCTATGATAGCATCATTTACCTCTTTTATTAATGAATCCTGTCCTTTAAAGGACCAATACACTTAGCATGTGTGACTGATTATATAAAATAGCTTCATTTATAAGCATCTACGTACAACTAAAGGAGCTTACCAAGCCTGGTCTTCCCATATTGGGACTTAATGGGCCTTCCTTTCAGCAGTGCACCCCTTTGACTGGAGTTTCTTCATCTGCCTAGATACCACCTTTTTATTTGATTTTTATTTGTCCACGCCTAAGCACTTAGAAGAAGGCTGCTTGTTTCTGAATTGGTTCCCAATTCAGAAGCCTTTTTCTTGTCCAAAAAATGCTAAATAATTCGACATTTTGACAATCTCGTTCTCTGGGAAAGGTGAAGATTATAATTACATGGTTTTAGAGGGGCATTTTTTATTGCACCTCTTGTCCAACATCACTGGTAGTGGTGACAGGAAAAGTGAAGGGTGGCATGAGGGCCAATGTGGCAGGCAGTGGCAACTGTGGGGTGTGTGGTGTAGACAGGGTTTTTTTTTTCTCAGATAACAGGTGCAGGAACTCCTCCTTTCCAAGTCACCCCTTGTCCCCACCTCCCTACTCACCTCCTGCACCATTCTTTGCTTCCACCCCCTACCCATCTCCCAGTTCTACCCTTTTTAGAATATACAGAGCCCAGTAACAATTGTGGTACTAAGTAATTTGTATAGAATTTGTTAATAAAAACATGAAAAGCAGTAAAATAGAACCCATGCAGTCAGCAACAAAAGATCCCCCCCAGCAACAATGGACCACTCGCAACAAAATACCCCCTCACCTCAGCAACAAAAGATCCCCAGCAGCAATAACAGATCCCCCTGTAGCCAGCACCAATACAGAACCAAGCAGCCAGCAACAATAGACCCCCCAGCAACAATGGATCACCCACAACAAAATACCCTCCCCAGCAACAATATACCCCTAGCAGCAACAACAGATTTCCCTGCAGCCAGCATCACTAGACCCCCCCCCCCAGCAAGAACTGACCCCCAGCAACATAAGACCCACCCCCAGCAACAGTATATTCCCCACCAGAAACAATAGACATTCTTAGCATCAATAGACCCCCCCCCCACCCCTAAAAAAATAGATCCTCTCCAGGACAATAGATCCCACAGCAGCTATCATCAATAGTCCCTGAACTCCTTGCCATTACATTCATTCAGTGCTGGAGGTGCCGGAACAGCATTCCTCAACGTTCCTGCTGAAAAAAGCTCTGGGTGTAGACAACTGTAGCTCACCGAGTAAGAACCAGATGCAGGACCATGGTATCACACGATCAGCAGACAGGAACAAAGCCAGGACACAAGCCAAAGGTTGTAAACAGCTGGGCAGCAAGGTACCAAATGAAAAGGCAAGGACGGGGTCAGGATACAGGCCAAGGTCAGCAACAACCAGACAGTGAAGTACAAGAACATAAGGCAGGTGCATTATCAGGATACAGGCCAAGGTCAGTTAACAGCTGGGCAACAAGTTACCAAATCAGAAGGCAGGATGCAGAGTCTGCAACATGGTCTGAGGTCACAACAGGCAGACAAAAATTCACAGACAAGTCAAAGGCAAGCCAGGTTATACCCGGGAAAGCAGAAGTAGCAGGTCAAGCCACAGGTAAATCAGGAACTAGCTGAGGACCAACTAAGCAATCTGTCCATCTCACAGCCTATATAGACCAATTGCTTTTAATACCAGTGCTGAGCATATATGTTCACTTGCACGCATGCTGCTTAGCTGCAGGATAATATAGCCATGTATGCATGCTAATGTACACCTGGAAGCAGGGGCGGACTGATAACTCATGGGGCCCCCGGGCAATAGGAGATTATGGGGCCTCCAGGCAATCAGAGATTATGGGGCCACACAGTATACACACACACAGTATACAATCACACAGTATACACATACATGTACACACAGTATACACAGACAGATGTAAAAAAAACACAGATTTATACATACTGTCCCTGGTTTTACTGAGGCTGGCAACCCTGATGGGGCCCCCTAGTGGCCCAGGGCCCTCGGGCAGTGCCCGAGTGGCTCAATGGTCAGTCCGCCCCTGCCTGGAAGTGACTTTATCCTTCAGAAACATTTGCATGCACATGCACTGGTCTTCCCATATTGGAACACAATGGACCTTTCTTTCAGCAGTACACTTCTGTGTCCTGAGTTTCTTCTTCTGCCTAGATACCACCTTTATATTGGATTGTTCCACACCTAAGCATTTAGCATGGAGAAGGCTGCTTGTTCCTGAAATAGTTCCCAACATATAAGTGAGGTCAAAACAGACAGCTCAGAAAATATGTGATGTAAATTTTACAGTCAAAAATAAGCATTTCATGTAAACCTATATTTGAGGTTACAGTTGCACATTTAAGCTAATTTCTAGTTTTAGGCCACCTCTTCCTGGAGAAATGGCATGAGTGCTATTTTCTGCAGCATTCTCATATGAGCCCAGGGCATCTTTTTAATACATCCCTGAGGAATGTGTCCTTGGCACTCTGGGCTCATACAGTAGAAAGTGTGTTGAATGATGCTGGCCATCATTGTTTCTTGAAGAGGACTGGTGGTGCACCATGAAGGAGGACACATGGTGCAAGCTGGATCATAGAAAAGTATTAGCACTTCTAAAAAAACTTCTAGTATAAGAAAGAATACAATTAAAAATAGTATTTGAAAAAATGCATGGCATAGGGATTGCTTTATTAAGCCTAGGTTCTCACTGAAAGATTTCAAACCGGCAATGCAGTCCGACTTCGGGGGGCAATTTGACAGACATCTGTGCGGGTTCATGCATTGATGTCTATTAAAATTGTCCATGAAGTTGCCAAAAGTAGTACAGGAACTACTTTTGAGAATCTGTGCGGCACCGCAAAGTTGGCATCGCGCCAATTCGGATGATGTCATTGCCAGCAATAGCCGTGGATTTGGCATGCAATTTGACATGTCAAGTCACATGCCAAATCGGCCCGATGTGAACGTGGGCTTAAACTGGAAAGTGCAAAATCTGGTGTAGCTGTACTCGAGAGTCAATCAGGTTCTAACTTCAGCTTGCTCAATTAAGCTTTGACTAAAAACCTGGAAGCTAATTGGTTTCGATGCAAAACTGCACCATAGTTTGCATTCTACAGTTTTAGTAAATCAACTCCATAGGGTAGAGCAGCCTTTCTCAACCTTTTCAACAAAGTAGAATCCTTGAAACAACTTTTTTTCTTTTGAAAAGCCCGCGGCGTGTGAAACACACCTAAAAACTCCACCCGGTGCCAAAAAAAGTGCACACACATAAAGAGGTGACACAAAACGTGCAACGGGTGTTACACTGATCCTGCATAGGAAGGACCTTACCCTGATCCCCCGGGGCATTAGGCTCCAGACGGGGACTGAGGTACTTCACTGGGTCCATCTGGCCGACACCAGACGGACCCCCTTTCTCTGAAAGGTCTTTTGAAACAGACCCACCCAAGTACTCGGTAGGACCCCCCCGAAGAAGACCCCATGAGAGAGGGGGCGAACCAAGCCAAAAGGCCTATGTCCACCCCCTCCCAAGACTTTCAGGGTAGGCCCGAGGACACGCACCCTACTCATCACACTGTGACAAACGTGCAACATCAAACAAACTAATACAAAAAAGTCACAAACACGGGGAAAAATAAATAGGAAAGTGGGGAGAAGGAAGTGGGAGAAGTGAAAGAGTGACCATTGTGCAATACAATGGCCAGGCCCTTCGGCCAGGAATGAAAATTTCCCCTGGTCCTAGCCAAAAGGCTCGCTTTCTGATCTTAGGGAACCCCTACAAAAAGTTGCTATATCTACAACTCATGATACATTAGTGTGATGGTCAGTGGGAAGAGAGGGAATTACCCCCTTACAGATAGCTAAAAACATGAATGGTGTTAGTGGGAACTTATCTAGGAAGCAGAAATTGCTCATTGGTCAAAGAACTCCTAGCAACCTCTGGAAAGAACCCCAGTGTTCCATGGAAGCCTGGTTGAAAAACCCTGTTGTAGAGGCACATGCTGTATTAGTAATATTAGGTGATATGAGTGTTTAGATATACTCCTAGATGCATACATTTACAGATAATTTAGACAGACACAAGATAAATATTCGTCCTCATGGACAACAAGGAGGTATTTCATGGGTGGTATCTCTAGTCTGACAAGGCATGGAAAGTATTTCTTTTCAAAAATTGAAATATTTATTCTTTTAAAAGTAAGTGGTTCCTTTCAAGTCATAAATCCACAAGATATTATCCAGTACTCTATAATCTTGACAAGGAGGGGTTTTCCAAGCAACTGGTTAGACATGTCTGGAAGCTGTATAGATTTGGGAAGTTAATATTGATGCTTGTCACAATGTGGAAGAGGTTGGCCAAATAACACTAGCCATTTAGCTGAGAAGTATATGAGAAAGTAGACCAAAGGAAATGCATGTATTTTCAGCATGTGGAACATTGATTTTGGCTCCTGAAAACCATTGTGCTGGTATTTGCTGCCGTGCCATCTGCACATACTATAATGTTTCAGAACCTATACAATATACATGAATATGTTTTTACACCCAGTAAGTAAATTGGTTCTCACATCTTCACATATTAGGGCCAATTCTCAAAGCTTTAACACCAGCCTAAGGCACTCTGTTTTCAGACAGTTATCCACTTGCTCTCCAGAAGATTTACCCCCCTCCCTTCCTGACCAGGCCATTTATTTTTTTTGCTAAACGGCACTGCATTAATTTAACTGACAATTGTGCGGTTGTGCGACACTGTACCCAAATTACATTTCTGTCCTTTTTTCACACAAATAGAGCTTTCTTTTGGTGGTATTTGATTACCTCTGCGCTTTATTTTTTTGTGCTATAAACAAAATAAAGACCAACAATTTTGAAAAAAGAAAAATGTTTTTTTATGTTCTGCTATAAAACATATCCAATACATTTTTAAAAAAAAAATCAAATTTCTTCATAAATTTAGACCAAACTTTATGTAGATTCTGCTACATATTTTGGTAAAATAAAATCCCAATAAGTGCATATTGTTTGGTTTGCGCAAAAGTTATAGCATCTATGGGATATTTTTATTTATTTATTGTGATATAATATATATTGTTGTATAGTGTATTGTTAGTTAAATTTTATATACCGGTATATCTATATATATCAATATATATATATATATATATATATATGTATATATATATATATATATATATATATATATATATATAAAAGAGTAAAAGGTAAGCGTAGCAAAAAAAAATGGGCAACAGAAAATTTTAGCAAATGCATTTTTTATAATTTTTTGTAGGGTTAAAAAAAAAAAAAAAAAAGAAAATACAATTACCTAGTTTGTTTTAATTGCCATTCAGCCTATGGTGGTATCAAGTGGAGGAGCTCAATTAACACAATCAATTTCCTTTGTCTAAGACAGATAAGCCAATGTCCTTATTAGTTGGTTCATTATACATTAGAATATTGACTATGGATGACAGTGTGGAACTTAATGATGACATACAGAATGGCATTGAAACAAGCAAAGTTTTTGGCAGCCATCAAGGTCAGAATCAATAATGACAAATAACAATTGTACTTTTGATATAACTCTTTTCCAGGTTGTACTGAGTTGGAGTTGCTCTTTTCTGGACACCAAATGGTTCCTAGTTAGGGAGAGAAAAAGATGGAATAGAACATTTGTTATACTGTAATAAAAAAAAAATAACTATGTGTCCCTCATTTAAAAATATATCATAATAAAAGAGGCAATAAAAAGTAGAGCAATTGTAAAAATGAATGCCTTATCCACACGGGCGCACGAGGCAGTAGAATGTAAATTTCAGGTGTATTTTAACCACTTCAGCTCCGGAAAGTTTACCCCCCTTCATGAGCAGGTCATTGCGTTACTGCGTTACTTTAACTGACAATTGCACAGAGCGTGCGACGTTGTACCCAAATAAAATTTGTGTCCTTTTTTTCCCACAAATAGAGCTTTCTTTTGGTGGTATTTCATCCCCTCTGTAGTTTTTATTTTTTGCGCTATAAACAAAAAAAGACCGACAATTTTGAAAAAAAAAAAAAAAAAAACAATATCTTTTAGTTTTAAAAGACTTTAAAACTAAAACCGCTTAAAAAAATTCCCAATAAAATTTTTTAAAAAATCTAATTTCTTCATCAATTTAGGCCAATATACATTCTGCTACATATTCTTGGTAAAAAAAAAAATCTCAGTACGTGTATACTGATTGGTTTGCCCAAAAGTTATAGCAGCTACAAACTATTTTTATTTATTTTTTTAAATGTATTTATTTACTAGTAATGGCGGCGATCAGCGACTTATAACGGGATTGCGATATTGCAGCGGAAAAAAATCGGACACCTAACTGACACTTTTGACACTTTTTGGGGACCAGTGACACTAATACAGTGATCAGTGCTAAAAATATGCACTAATGACACTGGCAGGGAAGGTGTTAACGTCAGGGGCGATCAAGGGGTTAAATGTGTTCCCTAGGGAGGGCTTTCTTACTGTGTGGGGGAGGCTCTTTGACTGGGGAAATGTAAAGAGCCGGGTTCCTGTTAACATAGGCAGACTGCCGTTTCTCCTGAACGATTGTCGTGTCCCGGCGAGCATCGTGTCTGCTGGACCCACTGATTGGCTCCCGCTGTATCCAATCACAGCGGGAGCGGATTGCTGGAGTGTCAGATCATGTACTAGGTATGTGATTTGGCACAGAGCGGCCGCCTTACCGCAGTATATCTGCATGGGGCAGTCGCTAAATGGTTAAAGTGATATTGAAGTCTTGTTTTTTTTTGTTTGTTTTTTTAATTAACAAACATGTCATACCTGCTCTGTGTAATAGTTTTGCAAAGAGCAGCCCCGATCCTCCTCTTCTCCGGTCCCTCGCCGGCTCTCCTGGCACCTCCCTCCTGCCGAGTGCCCCCACAGCACGCAGCTTCCTATGGAGGCAGCCAAGCAGGCTCGCTCCTGAGCTGACGCTCTGTCTGTCCATTCACACACACAGCTGCGACTTGGCCCTTCCCCCTCTCTCTCCTCATTGGCTCACTGGCTGTGATTGACAGCAACGACAGCCAATGATGCCCGCTGCTGTCTTAGCCAATGAGGAGGGAGAGTCCTCGGACAGCCGAGGCTCTCACGCATGGCGCTGGAGGAAGATCAGGCTCAGGTAAGTATTAGGGGGGCTGAGGAGGGGCTGATGTACACAGAAGTTTTTTTTTTATCTTAATGCATTAGAATGCATTAAAGTAAAAAAACCTCCTGCCTTTAGAACCACTTTAATGCCTGGGAGACAACCACCCATAGTAATGAATAGCTCCTACCAGGGGGACTGATAACTCATGGGGCTCCGAGCAATAGTAGATTATGGGTCCACCAGGCAATCAAAGATTATGGGGCCACACAGTATACACGCACACAGTATACAATCACACAGTATACACATACATGTACACACAGTATACACAGACAGATGTAAAAAAAAACAGATTTATACATACTGTCCCTGGTTTTACTGAGGCTGGCAACCCTGATGGGGCCCCCTAGTGGCCCAGGGCCCTCGGGCAGTGCCCGAGTGGCTCAATGGTCAGTCCGCCCCTGGCTCCTATGCAGGTATATGCTATACTAGATACTCCTGCACTTGTGTAAACCCTTGAACATGACTTGTGTATTTCCAGGGTTTTACACTTGTGTACGCGCATGAGTTTACAATTAGACCCTGTTCACATATGGGCGATTTGGAACTTAGGGCAGAATCGCAGTGTTTCTACCTGCAATTTCAAATTGCAGCAAAACGCACGATGCACATTAGGGTGCCATTCATCTTCAATGGAACCCCAAACATGGCGCGATTTTGCCTCAATTTTTGTGTGATAAAACATGCGAGAGTCAAGGGCAAAAACAAAAAGTGTAAAGTCGCTCCTGGCTCAGGGCCAAATTTTTGTCCCTGAGCTTTTTTGGAGTGACAATCATGCATACGGCTGCCCATTTAAATCAGTGGGCTGTCCTATACGTGGCACACATTCCCATGTGAGAATCAGGCTAACAAAATCGTGAGCGGGAACGCAAGATTCCACTACACATTGTGCGAACAGGGCCTTATGGTGTATACCTGTATGCAGCCTGTTATGTACACTGTAGCAGTGTCTCCTGGGTACAGAAATACACCCACAACTTACGTTGTATGGCCTCATGCACCTCTGTGCATGTGTTGATTTACTATAGGGAAATACACTGTTTACTTGCAAGGGAAGTTGCACTTTGAAGCTTTGCTGACCTCTATTATCCAATCATGCATGGGCAAAAATGATGTTTGTTTTTTTTTACTTGCAGGTGATTGGGAAATTTTGCAAAGTGAAGATTCACCGCATTCACCAAACTTTGGGGAAAATTCCCTTGCAAAGTGAACAACCTATTTGCCTTTAGTAAATCAACTCTTTACTGTAGCAAGTTTTGGACATAAATATTAAATCACAATTCAGTGTAGCACCCTCTAGTTTGTGCTACAAGTTAGTGTAGGCAAAATATAGTTTAGCTGAAGGTTAAGCCTGAGCTGTGAAATCTGGGTCAGAGTTCATTGAAGTTCAGGGCTGGGTGACTCATCCTGGCAGCTCTCTGGTGCCCCCCCCCCCCCCCTGTCTAGAAGGTTGGAGAATCTTCTAGAACTAGAGGATAGGGGTTAGGAGGAGCTGCATTGAATATTTATGGAGCCTTGTCCAATACTCAGAGGTAGGCTGGCAGGGGGCTGAGACCACTCCATAAATGGACATGGGCCATGCCAGCAGGGGCAGTCAGGTGGAGAATGGAAATACAATGTTGAGTAGGCTGTTTGTGTCCCTCAGGGGTACCCCCCAGTATGAGCAGGTGGGGCGTTGTCTTGCCTTGGGCTGGGGCTCAGGTGCTGGAAGGATCATACCTAAAACACGGGGGAGGAGGCTTTCCTGGAGGCACGGGAGCAAGAGAGAGACAGTGAGTAGAGCGACACTATTGGGAAACTACAAAGGGGAGCGGGAGACTGCTACATGTAGCCAATCTCCCTGAAGACAACGGTGTGCTTAACCACCTCCGGACCTATGCATGCCGATATCTGACCTCACTTTGAGGATGGATATCGTTGTTATGGCAGCATCTAGCTGCCATAACCCCGGTATCGCCGCGTTCGGCCGGCAGTCCGGTACAAGATAAAAGTGGTCTCTGCGGCGGAATCACCGCAAGATCACTTTTATTGGCGGCGGGAGAGGGCCCTGCCGCGATCCGGTGCCCTCTGCCGCTTACTGGAACCGTCGGCAGCGGCGGAGGCAATCGGGTCCCTCCCGTGGCTGTGCATGGAGACGAGTGGGGGGTAGATGGCCCCCACCCGTCTCCATGACACTGCAGGGTGTAAGCGATGTCAAAAAGTCACTTGCGCCCCTAGCTCTTATAGGGCCATTTTTTTTTTTTTTTTTTTTAAATGACAATGTTTTTTTTTTTTAATTTATTGCATTTTAGTGTAAATATGAGATCTGAGATCTTTTTTGACCACAGATTTCATATTTAAGAGGTCCTATCATACTTTTTTTCTATTACAAGGTATGTTTACATTCCTTGTAATAGGAATAAAAGTGACACATTTTTTTTTAAAACAGTGTAAAAAAAAAAAAAAAGGTAAAATAAATAAGAAAAAAAAAAAAATGTAAACGTGCCCCATCCAGCCGAGCATGAGTAGCGCCCGCATATGAAAATGGTGTTCAAACCACACATGTGAGGTATCGCCACAATCGGTAGAGCGAGAGCAATAATTCTAGCCCTAGACCTCCTCTGTAACGCAAAACATGCAACCTGTTGGATTTTTTAAATGTCGCCTATGGAGATTTTTAAGGGTAAAAGTTTGTTGCCATTCCATGAGCGGGCGCAATTTTGAAGCGTGACATGTTGGGTATCAATCTACTCGTTGTAACATTATCTTTCACAATATAAAAAAAAATTAGGCTAATTTTACTGTTGTCTTATTTTTTAATTCAAAAAAGTGTATTTTTTTAAAAAAAAGTGCGCTTGTAAGACCGCTGCACAAATACGGTGTGACAGAAAGTATTGCAATGACCGCTATTATATTCTCTAGGGTGTTAGAAAAAAAATGTATAATGTTTGGGGGTTCTAAGTCATTTTCTAGCAAAAAAAACTGTTTTTAACTTGTAAACAACACATCTAAAAAAGAGGCCCGGTCCTTAAGTGGTTAAGTCTTCATCTCTTCCCTAAGAGCCCTTTCACACTGGGGCGGGGGCGGCGTCAGCGGTAACACGCCGCTATTATTAGCGGCATTTAACCGTCGGTATGCGGCCGCTAGCGGGGCGGTTTTACCCCCCGCTAGCGGCCGAGAAAGGGTTAAATACCATCGCAAAGCGCCTCTGCAGAGGCGCTTTGCCGGCGGTATAGCCGTGCCGTCCCATTGATTTCAATGGGCAGGAGCGGTGAAGGAGCGGTATACACTCTGCTCCTTTACCGCTCCGAAGATGCTGCTGGCAGGACTTTTTTTACCGTCCTGCCAGCGCATCGCTCCAGTTTGAAAGCCCTCGGGGCTTTCACACTGGAATGACAGTAGCGGCACTTTCGGGTCGGTTTGCAGGCGCTATTATTAGCGCAATAGCGCCTGCAAACCACCCCAGTGTGAAAGGGCTCTAAGAGATCTTCTGAGAGTCAGCCTGGTGGGCTGGTGAAGAGTCAGTCGGGTGAACTTGTGTGGAGAGGCTGATGAAAGGGGCAGCTGCAGCCAGTGCCTGACGACTTGGTTCTGGGATCAGTGGCCACAGAGGAGAAATTGCAAGCTTTTTCATTGCATCTGTGCTACAAAAAAGGGGCTATGAGTTCCTGCCCGTAATGGGCTATTGCTAGATCATTCTGCAGATTTTTTACATTTTTTTTATTGGATATTTTTTATAGCAGAAAGTAAAAAATATTGTTTCTTTTTCAAAATTGTCGGTCTTTTTTTTGTTTATAGTGCAAAAAATAAAAACTGCAGAGGTGATCAAATACCACCAAAAGAAAGCTCTATTTGTGGGGAAAAAAAGGACGTTCATTTTGTTTGGGTACAGCATCACACGACCGCGCTATGCAGTGCCACATCGCGAAAAATGTCCCGGTCATGAAGGGGGTGAAACCTTCTGGAGCTGAAGTGGTTAAAGTAGTTCTAAGACCACACTGGGGCCGCGTTAGTGCTAAAGCGCTGCTCGTTTTTTAGTGCTAAAGCGCTGCTCGTTTTAGTGGCGCTTTACCGCTGTTTAAGCGGCGCTTTTGTGATGCCTTTCACTCTAGCGGCGCGCTTTTAACCCAAAAAAAAGTGGTTAACAACTCCCGTTTTGCGGCACTTTCAAAGCGCTTTTAAGGCACTTTGAAAGCGCTGCCCATTCGTTCCAATGGGCAGGGGCGTTTTGGGAGCGCTGTATACAGTGCTCCCAACTCGCCCCAAAGATACTGCTTGCAGGACATTTTTTCCCGTCCCGCAAGCGCACCGCTCCAGTGTAATGGAATGAATGAGAGGCGGTTTTCTGACGCTTAGTAGAGGCTATTTCCAGTGCTAAAGTGCCTGAAAACCGCCCCAGTGGGGTCTAAAGGTATTTTTTTTTTTTACCTCAATGCATTCTAATGCATTCACATGTAACATACCTCCCAACTTATTGAGATGGGAATGAGGGACACCTATCAGCAAAAGTATGCAGGCTTAGGACACACCCCTTGCCATGCCCCCTTAAAGGAGAATTGTACAAAAAAACAAGATTGATTAACCACTTCATTCCCGGGCTATAGTCATATGACATGCGCAGATGGGATCTCCCTTCCTGGGCGGGCATCATATGACATCCTCGGTTTCTCGCCGCTCCTGCGGGCCTGCAGCGCGGCGATCGGGGATGAGGTGTGTCCCTTGGACACAGCCCATCCCAGATCTGTGTCAAGAGCCAATAAAAAAATGGCTGTGTCCAATCACAGCCGGTCACATGTATTGCCCACATGCACGGCGCTCGTGCACGTCCCTAGGGTGCGCACAGAGCGGTGATTGGGGACAAGGCTTGACAACCTGACACAGCCCAACCCCGATCACAGTAAAGAGCCAATGAAATTGGCTCTTTACCACGTGACCGACTGTGTCCAATAGCAGCCAGTCACAGAATGTCAACAAACCGCGGTAACGAGATGTTACCGGGTTCTCCTCCTCACACACCGATCGTGTGTGAGAAGGAGATTGCGGTAACATCTCGTTACCACTTACAGTGTACACCAACCACACTGATTGCCCCCCCAATAAAGAGGACCTGTCACCACGCATCAAAGTACCTGTCATCAGCCATTAGAGTACCAGTCACCAGGCCATCTGAGTACTGAGTACCTGTCACAGCCCATCTGAGTACCCGAGTACCTGAGAACCTGTCACAGTATATCTGAGTACCCGAGTACCTGAGTACCTGTCACAGCCCATCTGAGTACCTGAGTACCTGTCACAGCCCATCTGAGTACCCGAGTACCTGAGTATCTGTCATAGCCCTTCTGAGTACCCGAGTACCTGTCACAGTATATCTGAGTACCTGTCACAGCCCATCTGAGTACCCGAGTACCTGAGTACCTGTCACAGTATATCTGAGTACCCGAGTACCTAAGTACCTGTCACAGCCCATCTGAGTACCTGAGTACCTGTCACAGTCCATCTGAGTACCCGAGTATCTGTCACAGTTCATCTGAGTACCCGAGTACCTGTCACAATTCATCTGAGTACCTGTCACAGTTCATCTGAGTACCCAAGTACCTGAGTACCTGTCACAGTCCATCTGAGTACCCGAGTACCTGTCACAGTTCATCTGAGTACCCGAGTACCTGTCACAGTTCATCTGAGTACCTGAGTACCTGTCACAGTTCATCTGAGTACCAGAGTACCTGTCACAGTTCATCTGAGTACCCAAGTACCTGAGTACCTGTCACAGTTCATCTGAGTACACAAGTACCTGAGTACCTGTCACTGCCCATCTAAGTACCTGTCAGCACCCATCAGAGTACCCGAGTACCTATCTGTAGCCCATCAGAGTACCTGAGTACCTATCACCAGCCCATCAGAGTACCCGAGTACCTGTCACCAGGCCATCAGAGTACCCGAGTACCTGTCATCAGGCCATCAGAGTACCTGAGTACCTGTCACCAGGATATCAGAGTACCCGAGTACCTGTCAGCAGCCCATCAGAGTACCCATGTACCTATCTGCAGCCCATGCCTCATAGAACGATGGGGTGTTTGTTTTCCAAAATGGGGTCATTTTGTGGGTAATTCCATTGTCCTGGTGTTCCAGGACCTTCAAAAGTGTAATAGGTCGTTAGGAATTTAGAGGTGTAATTTATGCTCCAAGAATGCCTGACGGTGCTCCTTGCATGTTGGGCCTCTGTATGTGACCAGGCTGTGTAAAGGTCTCACACATGTGGTATCGCCATACTCAGGAGTAGCAGAATGTATTTTGGAGTGTAATTTTTGCTATATACATGCTTTGAGTTATAAATATCATATATATAAACTGACCTCTTTGTGTAAAAAAAAATACGTTTTAATTTTCTTTCCACGTTTTCCGAAGACTTGTGGAAAAAAATGAACAGTTCAAAAGACTTAGTATGCCTCATAGAATAGACGTTGGGGTGTTTGCTTTCCAAAATACGGTCATTTTGTGGGTAATTCCTTTGTCCTGATGCTCCAGGACCTTCACAAATGTAATAGATCGTTAGGAAATTAGAGGTGTAATTTATGCTCCTAAAACCCCTGATGGTGTTCCCTGCATGTTGGACCTCTGTATGTGGCCAGGCTGTGTAAAAGTCACACACATGTGGTATCGCCATACTCGGGAGGTGTGGCAGAATGTATTTTGGGGTGTAATAGGAAGTATGCATATGCTGTGTGTGAGAAATAACTTGTTATTACAACAATTTTGTGAAAAAAAAAATTCTTAATTTTCCCAAGAATTGTGGGAAAAAATTACAACTTCAAAAAACTCACCATGCCTCATACTAAATACCTTTGACTGTCTACTTTTCAAAAAGGGGTAATTTGGGGGGGTATTTGTACTTTCCTGACACTTCAGGGCCTCAAGAAATGAGATGTCAGTGCATCAGGTGTGATCAATTTTCAATGATTTTCACCATAGTTTGTAGACTCTATAACTTTCACAGAGACCAAATAATTATCCACTAATTTGGGTTATTTTTACCAAAGAGATGTACCCTGTTTCCCCGAAAATAAGACCTAGCGTGATTGTCGGTGATGGCTGCAATATAAGCCCTACCCCCCAAATAAGCCCTAGTTAAAGTCCTTGTAGGTCTTATTTTCAGGGTAGGGCTTATTTTCGGGGAAACAGGGTAGGGCTTATTTGGGGGGTAGGGCTTATATTGCAGCCATCACTGACAATCACGCTAGGTCTTATTGCCCCAAATTTATGAACAAAAATTACTTATTTGCAAAATTTTATCATAGAAACTAAATAAATGTGTTTTTTTTTCCAAAACTTTTGCTCTTTTTTGACTCATATCGCAAAAAATAAAAAAAAAACAGTGGTGATTAAATACCACCAAAAGAAAGCTCTATTTGTATGAAAAAAATGATAAAAAAAAATGTTTTGGTACAGTGTTGAATGACTGAGTAATTGGCATTCAAAGTGTGAGAGCGCTGAAAGCTAAAAATTTGTCTGGGAAGGAAGGGTGTATAAATGTCCTGTATTGAAGTGGTTAAACCCACAAGTGCTTTTTTTTACCACTACTATTCCTTTATATTGGCTTTTGAAATTTACAACTGTAGTAATTTAGAAATCAGATGAAAGGTTTAGCACTGGGAAACACTTTTTGATAGATAAAAAGTGAATTTTTTATACAACTACCATATATAGATCAGACCAAAATGAGGGACAAATGAGGAGGAATGAGGAACAGAGGGACATTGCTCCAAATCAGGGACAGTCCCTCGAAATCAGGGACAGTTGGAAGCTATGGCTTTGGGTCATTTTTGGAGGTCAGCGGCCAATTCATAAATATAACAGTTGATGTTTTGGATTTATTTTTATTTTTTTATTTATTTCAGGTACTTATATAGCGCCGTCAATTTACGCAGCGCTTTACATATACATTGTACATTCACATCAGTCCCTACCCTCAAGGAGCTTACAATCTAAGGTCCATAACTCACATTCATACATACTAGGGACAATTTAGACAGGATCCAATTAACCTACCAGCATGTCTTTGGAGTGTGGGAGGAAACCCACGCAGGCACAGGGAGAACATGCAAACTCCAAGAAGGTAGTGTCGTGGTTGGGATTCGAACCAGCGACCCTTCTTACTGCTAGGCGAAAGTGCTACCCACTACACCAATGTGCCGGATTGATGTGTTGTCTGTTTTTTCTTCTATCACGTTACCCCTATGAGATTTTTTTTACCTTTTTAACTAACTCCTACCATTGGGCTTTAGTTGGACTTTTATCCACTTTTATCTAGTTGTATGTTTTGGATACTTATCATGTTCATTAGTATACTAATTTATGGCATGTTTTCGAATAAGCGCACCACTCTTATTTCTTCAGGCAGGCTGGTTGTACCCAAAGGCTGGCTTTAGGGTTTGATAGAAGATGCTTGCACAATTCCTCATTCTCTGGTCTTTACGCAATAACAACCGTAACACCAAAGATCACAGCATGAGAAATAATCATGTCGGTGTTTCTTTCAGATGTCAGGTTATGTACTAACATATACTCACCATATTATGTCTACTGATACCTTTGAGTCACAGGTCTGGGTTCAATAGAACAATCATGTTTCAAGAATAATTCTTTTATGTCTCGGTCATTGAACACTATCTAGATTTTCACAGAACAGCCCCTTTCACAAATGCTTTCTACCTGGGGTTGATGAATTTCTTTATTGTTTGACGAGTATCTGTGTGTGTAATCCTTGATATGTGATTTGACATCTAGGTGGTCCATGAAAACTTCAAGCCGTGTCAGGTTCAATGAATGATCAAAGTCACTTAAGACAAGTTGACTTTGTGTTGAACTAACCCTATCGATTATGACTAAAGACCCACCAGCATATTATAATAGATTTAACCACAAGGGTCTGTTTGATTTGTTTGAAAGGACATCTTCAGAGACCAGCCTCTGACCACAGGAGTTGTCTGGAGCTGCTCTTTTTTTTTTGGACCCCACGCCTGGCCTGGATTTTCGCATTCCTCAAGTATAGGTGTAATTTTATATGTGCTTCGCAAGCCCTTTTTTTTGTTCTGTTTTTGTCAGGACTACAGGGATCCTGTCCCATGGTGTGAAACCCCAGAACACTTATGAAAGCAAATTTCCTTCCCTACATCCTTGGAAGATAAATGACATTAAGAAAAACAAAACTGCAAGACTGCCATGGATTAAACAACAAAGCTGTGTCCTACTGTTATCATAACCTCCGTCAGTTTAACCTCTCTGTTATGTGGCTGCTTTCCCAGTCTTAGATTTCGTCATTGTGCTGCAGAGATATTCGCCTGGTACTGGAAAGTACACGCTTTTAGGCTTCTTCTGCATCAACACAAAGCCAACAAAATACTTTTCACTTTCAGATCACCTTTTATGTACTTCGCTCTTTTTGGAATTTTGTTAATCACCTCAATGCTGGGCACCTTTACCCCCTTCCTGCCCAGGCTCATTTTCAGCTTTCAGCACTCTCATGCAATGCTGTACCTAAATTACATTTTTATCATTTTTTTTTTTTTTTAGACAGATAGAGCTTTCTTTTGGTGGTATTTAATAACCTCTGGGGGGTTTTTTAAATTCTTTGCTAAACAAACGAAAAAAGACCGAAAATTTTGAAAACATGTTTTTCTTAGTTTCTGTTATAAAATTATGTAAATAAGTACATTTCCTTCACTGATGGGCGCTGATGAGGAGGCACTGACAACACTGATGAGGTGGCACTGATGGGCACTGATGAGGAGGCACTGACAACACTGATGAGGAGGCACTGATGGGCACTGATGAGAAGGCACTAATATGCAGCACTGATGGGAGCTGAAGAGGAGGCACTGATGGCACTGATGAGGTGGCACTGATGGGCACTAATGAGGAGGCACTGATGGGCACTGATGAAGAGGCACTAATATGCAGCACTGATGGGCACTAATGAGGAGGCACTGACAGGCACTGTTGAGGTGGCACTGATGGGCACTGATGAGGAGGCACTGACAGGCACTGATGAGACGGCACTGATGAGGAGGCACTGATTGGCACTGATGAGGAGGGCACTGATAGGCTGCACTGATGAGGTGGCACTGATGGGCACTGATGAGGAGGCACTGATGGGCACTGATTAGGAGGCACTGATGATGAGGCACTAATATGCAGCACTGATGGGCACTGATGGGCTGCACTGATGAGTGGGCACTGACAGGCACTGAGGAAGTGGCACTGATGGGCACTGATGAGGAGGCACTAATATGCAGCACTGATGGGCACTAATAGGCAGCACTGATGTACGGCACTGATGAGTACTGATGGATGGCACTGATAGATGGCACTAATAGGGGGCACTGCCAGGCATAACTGAAGGGCACTGATTTGCATCACTGGTGGGCACTGGTGGGCATCACTGGTGGACACTGGCAAGCATTACTGATGGGGCTGCACTGATAATCATTGCACTGATTATCTGTGTGCAGTGCTGCTGACAAAGCAGTACATCCAGCCCTCCTCTACTGGGCCCAGGCCCCATCAGCTTGAAAGGGGGGCCCAGGCATCTGCTGAGCAGGAGGGCCATCTGTACTACCTTACTGCAGACACTGATCCTCTTCTGCCTCCCCCTGCAGTGCCGCCAGCTTCTCTTCTGCTTCTCTTCTACTCCCTCCCTCCAGCTGTGCTACAGGGGGATCAGTTCTTGTATCTGTGCCCCCACACAAGGGGATGGCTGGGGGGGGGGGGGGGGGGCTGGTAAACAAGTCATATAATAATGATTTTAGTGTATTTTTAGCGAATATATAATTTGACATTTTCTGTGGGGTGGGGGCTCTGTCAGGTAGACAGTATGGGGGGCCTCATGATTTCTAATAGCAGCTCTGTCTCTGTTTATGTCCCCACTGAGGAAAGCTGCTCATCGGGTCTCCTCTCCTCACACGCAGTCAGCATGAGCAAAAGAATGACGATAACCACCATTTTCTATTTATACTGTCATCAGCTGTGATTGGACAAAGCTGATCACATGGTAAAGAGCCTCCGTCATAGGCTCTTTACCTTGATCGTGATGCGGTGTGTCTGAAGGACACACCACACCAAGGATCGCCATCCTGCGCGCCCCCCAGAGGCGCACAAAAGCGGCCCATTCTGAAGGACGTCATATGATATCCAGTCAGATCGTTAAAGTAACTGCCTGGCCATCAATCTGCTATAGGCCGGGCGGGAAGTGGTTAAAGTGGAACTAAACTCTCTCAATCAACATGAACTATTTTTAATCCTCATGTTGCTAGTATTAGTAAATAGACAGGAAAGTATATTATATTTACTTGTTTTAAACTTTTTTTTTTTACATTTTTTTCAGTTACTTCCTGGTTTCTGGCCTAGGCCAAATTGATGTCATACATCCCAGAAGTCTTCATCTGGAGGAGGGGCTTTCTCAGCACACCCTCCTGCCTGCAAGCCTGAGCTAAGGGCAGATTCATTCCAGAAAGTAAATGCTACATGAATAATCTGCCCTTACTCAAAATGGCGGCAGCTAGAAATTCTAGGGGGGGGGGATGTTTTTTCAAAGTGTTTGTTCAACAAAGTAAAGCATGGAGACATGGATTAATGGGGAAGTTTGCTTTGATTATTAAAAATGCATTAAATAGCGTTTTAAGGTTGTGGTGCTCAGATACAGTTTAGTTCTACTCTAAAGTCGTTCTAAAGCCAAGATTTTTTTTTACCTTAACCACTTCTGGACCGCCCGCTTTTATTGTATGTCAGCTGTTTGACATGAAATACCGGGGGGGGTTATAGGATCAGATAGCTCCCATAACCCCGGTATCTTTTTAACGCTTTCATGACTAAGCCTATTTTTGACATTTGGTGTTTACAAGTTAAAATCCGTATTTTTTGCTAGAAATGTACTTAGATCCCCCGAACTAGAATCTAGAGACTAAAATGGCGATTGTTGCAATATTTTATGTCACACGGTATTTGTGCAGCAGTGTTTTAAATGCAACTTTTTGGGAAAAGGGACAATTTCATGAATTTAAAAAAAAACAAACAGTAAAGATAGCCCAATTTTTTTGTATAATGTGAAAGATGATGTTACGCTGAGTAAATAGATACCAAACATGTCACGCTTTAGAATTGCACGCACTCGTGGAATGGCGACAAACTACGGTACCTAAAAATCTCCATAGGCGATGATTTCGCCATAGGCGATGATTTTTTACGGTTACCAGGTTAGAGTTATAGAGGAGGTCTAGTGCTAGAATTATTGCTCTCACTCTGATGATCACAGCGATACCTCACATGTGTGATTTGAACACCGTTTACATATGCGGGAGCGACTTCCGTATGCGTTTTCTTTGCTGCGCGAGCTCACGGGGACGGGGGCGCTTTAAAAAAAAATTTCTTTCTTATTTATTTTATTTATTTTTATATTAATAAATTTTGTTTAAAAAAAATAAATAAAAAATTGATCACTTTTATTGCTGTCACAAGGAATGTAGACATCCCTTGTGACAGTAATAGATGGTGACAGGTACTCTTTATAGAGGGATCGGGGGGTCTAAAAGACCCCCCGATCCCTCCTTTGCACTTCAAAGTATTCAGATCGCCGTTTTCAGCGATTCTGAATACTGTATATTTTTTTAAGACCGGCGCCATTGGCAGCCGAGTAAATGGGAAGTGACGTCATGACGTCGTTTCCGTGTTTACACGCAGGATACTGGAACGGCTTTGTTCCAGACTGTCACCAGCCACCTTAGGAGGCAGATTGTTGATCGGGTCTCCCGGTGGAACGGGAGGCCCGGTAAGAGCGGCGGGAGGCGGCGGGAGGGGAGGTGTCCCCTCCCACTCCTCCGGTATAATAGCCGAGCGGCTTCTAGCCGCATCGGCTGTTATCCCTGGAAAGCCATTTGACGACTCTAAAAAGCAGTACTGGGATGATGCCTGCAGTTGCGGGCATCATCCCGGTATAACCCCTGAAATCCGAGTACGCACATCTGCGTACGCTCGGCGGGAAGGGGTTAAACAGCGAGCGGTCCGCTTTCAGATAAAAGTGGTCTCTGCAGTGGAGTGGCCGCAGGATTACTTTTATCAGCGGCGGGAGAGGACCCCCCTCCCCGGTGGTCTCCGCCACTTACCGGAGCCGTCGGTAATGGTGGAGCCGATCGTTACACTTTCAGATAAAAGTAGTCTCTGCGGCGGATTCGCCGCAAGATTACATTTATTGGGGGCGGGAGAGGGCCTCCCCTCCCCGGTGGTCTCCGCCGATTACCGGAGCCGTCGGTAGTGGCGGAGCCGATCGGGTCCTCTCCCCTCTAAAACATGGAGCCAAGTGAAGGAAAGATGGCCCCCACTCGGCTCCATACTATTGGATAATGGAAGCGACGTCAAACGTCACTTCCGCCCAATGGTCTTAAAGGGGAAAAGAAAAATTTATTGAAAAAAAAATCCTTTTTTTTTTATTGCATTTAAGTGTAAATGTGAGATCTGAGGTCTTTTTGACCCCAGATCTCACATTAAAGAGGACCTGTCATGCTTTTTTTTCTATTACAAGGGATGTTTATACTCCTTGTAATAGGAATAAAAGTGACCCAAATGAGGCCAATATGTATTCTGCTACGTGTTTTTGGTAAAAAAAAAATCCCAATAAGTGTGTATTGATTGGTTTGCACAAAAGTGGATATTTTTACGGAATTTTTATTTATTTATTTATTTTTTACTAGTAATGGCAGCGATCAGCAACTTATAAAAATAGTGGTATGGGACAGCACAATATCTGATAACAAAAGTTACATATATGTACCCTGTTTCCCCGAAAATAAGACCTAGCGTGATTGTCGGTGATGGCTGCAATATAAGCCCTACCCCCAAATAAGCCCTACCCTGTTTCCCCGAAGATAAGCCCTACCCTGAAAATAAGACCTACAAGGACCAATTAAGGGCTTATTTGGGGGGTAGGGCTTATATTGCAGCCATCACCGACAATCACGCTAGGTCTTATTTTTGGGGAAACAGGGTATGTAGTGCTAACAGAGGTCAAAACATAATATAAATGATCCTTAATTGTGAAAAACAACACTATAAAAAAAAAAAAAAATGTGCAAACAAAAATATCAAATGATGTGCAAAATGCAGCACATGATGCATAAAAGTCCAGTAATAATAAGAAAAAGAATAACAAAGAATAATATAATGTGATAAATCCAAGTCCATTGCAAAGATGATGGTAAGCCAGAAGAAAAGTCTCTATCAATATATAATGTGATCAGCAACTTATAGCGGGACTGTGACATTACGGAGAACAAATCGGACACTAAGTGACACTTTTTTGTGGACCAGTAACACCAATACAGTGATCAGTGCTAAAAAATATGCACTGTCTCTGTACTAATGACACTGGCTGGGAAGGGGTTAACATCAGGGGCGATCAAAGAGTTAAATGTGTCCCTAGGGAGTGCTTACTAACTGTGGGGGAGTGCTTGTACTGTAAGACGGCAGAGATCCGTGTTCCTGCTTAGCAAGAACACAAGATCTCTGTCTTCTCCTGTCACAGAACGGCGATCTGCCTTGTGTACATAGGCAGACTGCCGTTCTGTTAGCCTTGGGAACGATGGCCTGGTCCTAGAGCTGCACGATTAAGAATCGTTATCGCAATTTTTTCCCAATTACGATCTTGACAAAGTATTTCCAGATTCTTTCTATGCAGAGAGTTCTCTCTGCTCTGCTAAAGCCGACATCCATCAACAGAAAGGAAAACAAAAACAAAAACGGGCAGTCTGCCAAGAATCACAACATTCTTTAGCAGTGGAACTTAAAGGGGTTGTAAAGGTAAAAATTTTTTCACCTTAATGCATTCTATGCATTAAGGTGAAAAAACTTTTGACAATACCGCAGCCCCCAGCCCCCAGCCCCCCCCCCCCCCCGTTTTACTTACCTGACACCTCGAAACTCAGCCGATCGCTCCTGTCATCTCTATTGCAGCTCAGCCTGGTCGCTGATTGGCTACAGTGGATGGATTGAAAGCAGCGCAGCCATTGGCTCGCGCTGCTGTCAATCACATCCAATGACGCGGCGCGCCGAGGGGCGGGGCCGAGTGATACAGTGAGCGGCTATAGCCGCCGTCTGTATCACGGGAGTGCGCCCACAAAAACTAACCACCATGCGAGGGAGCTCGCATTAAGGTGGTTAGTTCTTGCGGGGAGGAGCTGAAACAGCCGCCGAGGGACCCCAGAAGAGCAGTTTCGGGGCCACTCTGTGCAGAACGAGCTGCAGTGAAGGTAAGTATGACATGTTTGTTATTAAAAAAAAAAAAAAAAATTACCTTTACAACCCCTTTAACCTCCCTGGCGGTATGATTATTTTGGATTTTAGGTGCTGAAAGCGGTACAATTATTTTGCATGGAAATTTGGCGTTTTATATTGTAGGTCTGTAATTCTTAACAATAACACACTTAAATCTGTCCAAACAAGAGTCTAGTAGATATCCCGGGTATGATAAGGTTTGAAACACAAAAACATAAATTATAATATAATAAATAAAAAAAAAAAAATAATAATAATAAAATAAATTTACCCACGATTCACTATCGTCCAATTCTGCAAGTGTTCTAATTTACTATCGCTGTTTTCTAGCTGGTCTAAAGCCATTTTTGACATAAAGGGACACTTTTTGGTTGCTATGGACAATCTCCAGTTTCCAGGCAGAAAGAACAGTATATATAACATAAAACTGCATGCAGGGCATGGGCCAAAGCACTGGGGACAAAAGGGATGTGAAATGATTTCATACAGTACTGTAATCTGTAAGATTACAGTACTGTATGTGTTATGGTTTTTACATTTTTTTGAATTTGCCGCCAGGCTCCGCCCCGTGCGTCGCAACGCTCGCAGGGAACGGAGCCTGGCACAGAGAGGCTTTGGAGGAGGACGGAGCCCGCAGACACAGCGGGGGTCATCGCAGGATCCTGGGGACAAGGTAAGTAAAGCCACACCAGGATCCTGCGATGTAATCCCGAGTGTGGCTCGGGGTTACCGCTAATGGTGCTGAAATGTAACCCCGAGCCACACTCGGGAAAACCGCCAGGGAGGCTACGTATAAACATTGTAACCATTTGTCCTTTAGATCAAAGGAATAAACTTTGGTGTGTAACTGAAGGAAGTTTAACCACTTCTCTCGTCCTCCAGTCAGTCCCCCTCCACAGATAGAAACCCCTCCCAGGGAACACATTTAACCCCTTGGTCACCACTGGTGTTAACCCCTTCCCTGCCAATGACATTTACACAGTAATCAGTGACTTTTTATAGCACTGATCGCTGTATAAATGTCACTGGTCCCAAAAAAGTGTCAAAAGTGTCTGATCTGTCCGCTGCAATGTCGCAGTCCCGCTAAAAATCGCTGATCACAGCCATTGCTAAAAAAAAAAAAAAAAATTATAATAAAAATGTCAGAAATCTATCCCCTATTTTGTAGACGCTTTTGTGCAAACCAATCAATTTAAGCCTATTGTGAATTTTTTTACCTAAAATATGTAGAAGAATACATATTGGCCTAAACTGATATAGAACTTTTTATTTCTTTTTTATTTCTTTTTTTGGGATATTTATTGTAGCAAAAAGTAAAAAATATTTCTCACTGTTCAACTGATTATTGAGCTTTCTGTAAATGTTTTTTTTTACCTCTAAATAAAACAAACTTGTTGGGAAAAAAAAAAATATTGTTTTTTTTTCAAAATTGTCTGTCTTTCTTTTTGTTTATAGCGCAAAAAAAAAAACAACAAAAAAAAACCGCAGAGGTGATCAAATACCACAAAAAGAAAGCTCTATTTGTGGGGAAAAAAAAATGTCAATTTTGTTTGCACGACCGCGCAATTGTCAGTTAGAGCGACGCAGTGGCGTATCGCAAAAAAATGGCCTGGTCATTAAGGGGGAAAATCTTCCGGAGCTGAAGCGGTTAAAGTAATTTTGAGTGGAAAATTATGTTTAAAAAAAAAAAAAAGGTAAAAACAAAAGTGTAATTGTGTCTTAAGGGGAAAAAAAATCTTTACAAGGAAAACAATTCCACACATCAGGTCACATGTAAATTCTGAGGAAGTGGCAAAAACCAGTCCACCTGCATTAAATCACATATGCAGAATTAAGGGAAGCCATTAAACTGAATGGAGCCATTAAGGGTATTTCACTCAACACCCGCTTATAATTGGCAAAGCTGTCACTTTAAATCCACAACATTAGCGGTAATGACACAAGTTTTTCTTTTCTTTTTTTAATGTAAGGTTTTAAACTTAAAGGAGGAATGTCATTTTTGCTCCTAAAACTAAATCTGTCAGCAAACAAAAAAAAAAAAGAACTAGTAAGAGGTTTAGATAGCGATGGTTCATTTGTTTGTACAGATTACGAGGGTGTTTCTCTCTGTGTATAGATTTTAGATATCATTAGACTAAGGATCCCCACAAACTCACAGATCTGTCATCATTAGCATGGTGACACGGGAAATCAGACCATGGCAGAACCTTCCAGATCTACAACGGGCCTAAGACTGGGATGTCATTAAAGTTCATGTGCGCGTAAAGGCGGGCGTCCCAATACTTTTGACAATATAGTGTATATGAAGCCAGTCTTAAAGCCCGTACCCATGATCAGAAAATCGGAAGTAAAATTTTGTCTGATGAACGATCTGCCGATTTTTGGGATCGTTGGTGCTTTCTACAGTCGATTCCCAATTTTTGGAACAACAAAAACTGGATGTGCAGGCTATAAAAATTGTTGTCGTATGTGAACACAACGTCCGATTTTCGTTTGATTAGTACAGTTTTCACCCGAAAAAAATCGTAAGAGCAGGACTATTATGCAGCGTACACACAAGTGGACTTTTCTATCAGACTGGTCCAGCGGATAATCCGATCGTGTGTGGGCTTCATCGGGCCTTCAGCTGACTTTTCCAGTCGAAAATCTGATGGACTTTAGATTTGGAACATGCTTCAAATCTTTACGTCGTAACTACGCCGGACCCAGAAATCCGCTCGTCTGTGTGCTAGTCCGACGGACAAAAACCGACGCTAGGGCAGCTATTGGCTACTAGCTATCAACTTCCTTATTTTAGTCCGGTGTACGTCATCATGTACGAATCCCACGGACTTTCTTGTGATCGTGTGTAGGCAAGTCTGTTCGTTAAGAAGTCCGTCAAAAGTCCACCGGAAAGTCAGTCGGACCAGTCTGGTTGAAAAGTCCGCCCCGGCCTTAGACTTGGGCACAACGGAAAATTTTGTTTAGTTTCGGTTCGTTGTCATTCGTAAAGGGAAAGAGGCTTCCACCATGTCAGGAAAAAGAGTGTGGTGGTCCCATCCCTGATACATAGACCAAAAAAGAATACCCCCTAGATGGGACTATAAAAGACCACCAATTCAATGTGTATGTATAAAAGTTTATTCACATAAATATTAAGAATATAGACATGTGAACAATTGTAAAAAGAGGTCTGAAAGTGCATACAAACAAGCATGACACGCCGCAAAGACCAAATGAAATATACAATGACACTGATACTCTCCGATGGGTGAATACTCTAATACCCAACGCGTTTCCGGTTTTTTTTACACCTTCGTCAGGGGTACAGGATGGAGAATGGTCACTTATATTAGCTCAATTGGAGCGATTCCATATCAGCTTGAAAAATCATATGTCAGGATAGGCACGGGGCACCGTTCAGAGTGCGTAATTGGCTTGAAAAAAAAACAGTTCCCACATCGGTGTAATAACCGGTATGTGACAGTAATCAAATATCGGCCATAAAACAATCAGTGCTTGTAGAGGGCAATAAGAACGCCAATAAGAACGGAGGCAGACCGGAGCCTCAGAGAGAGCTACTGGGTTAGCAAATGCTAGCCGTTGGTCCCTGCCTCACTCAGCCCTATGAACAGCGTCGCCCCTGTATGACTGTGCCACACTATAAGGAGACATCGGGTTCTAGCTTTTCTCACTGGTGCTGTTCCATGAAGGATTCCATTCCAGGATAGGAGTCCATCCAATAGTGTTTGGAGATACAAGGCAATTTTATAGCTCCTTTGTGGTGAGTGCATTACCAATGGGGATTACTTGTGGGCGAGGTGTCTTCCGGTGATGGTATTCAGGTTTTGAGGCTTCCCTATGATTCTGAGGGGTCACGGAGCACCACATCTATTTTAAGGACTTTTTTTGGACTCGGTCACATATGGATCGATGTTTGTGTGTGTGATTTGATTGTCCTTTAAATGTCATGCATTGCACTAAATATTCCTAGTTATTTTGTTAGCGCTGTTAATGCTGGGATGATCATTTCTATTTTTATCTTTTCAGCCTGAACATTTAATGGTAAACCGATATATGAATGAGTGATCAAGTCACCTGATAGATACCAAAAAACTTGTCGATCAGTTGATTGGTTTTGGGGTATTGGCTGTATGAGTCCAAATTCCAATAGGTGCCAAAATAAATGGAGATTGTAGTGATGAATTCTCAGATGTCGTTAAACTCTTATCAATGAAGGAGCGCCATCTGGATTCAAAGCGTTTGCTATAGCTAGAAGTGTTTTAAGGTCTCTTTTGATTTCCGAGATGGTGGGCGTTGTTGCAGAGATGCCAAAATAAGGATTTTAATTGGTTAATATAATAACTGCTTATTGAACAATCCTACAATCATCCATAAACTATTATGCCCCGTACACACGATCAGATTTTCCAACAACAAATGTTGGATGTGAGCTTGTTGGCGGTAAGTCCGGCCGTGTGTATGCTCCATCGCACAATTGTTGTCGGACTTTCCGCCAACAAATGTTGTCTAGCAGGTTCTCAAATTTTCCACCAACAAATTTTTGTTGTCGGACTTTCCGATCGTGTGCACACAAGTCCGTCGCACAAAAGTCCGCGCATGCTTAGAAGCAGAAGCAGGTCGGTCTTGTAAACTAGCGTTCGTAATGGAGAATTAACATTCGTGACGCGGCAAATTATGAAATCTCCAAATGCAGCGCACAATTCTCTTCTTCTATAATGGGATAATAATGAAGCTGCTTTGCTGGTGACACCGATGGAGTTATTGCCAACAAATTTCTAAAGGCTTTTTTTTTAAAGTGGTATCAAGTATTATAATAATAATAGCCCTAAATGAAAAACGCAAAAAAGAAAAGCGCAAATCAACACTCACCAAACTTCTATTAACACAAAATTAGCAGAAGGAGCCCAAAGGGTGGCGCTAAAGAGCTGAAAAAACACATATGCCCTATAAACACAGTCGGACATTGATCGGACATCTCGACAACAAAATCCTAGGATTTTTTCCAACAGATGTTGGCTCAAACTTGTCTTGCATACACACGGTCACACAAAGTTGTCGGAAAATCCGATCGTTCTGAACGCGGTGACGTAAAACACGTACGTCAGGACTATAAACGGGGCAGTAGCCAATAGCTTTCGTCTCTTCATTTATTCTGAGCATGCGTGGCACTTTGTGCGTCGGATTTGTGTACACACGATCGGATTTTCCGTCAACGGATTTTGTTGTCGGAAAATTTTATAGCCTGCTCTCAAACTTTGTGTGTCGGAAAATCCGATGGAAAATGTGTGATGGTGCCCACACACGGTCGGAATTTCCGACAACAACGTCCTATCACACATTTTCCGTTGGAAAATCCGACCGTGTGTACGGGGCAATAATACGTCACTATGTTCGTAATTGTTGGCCAACATTTGTGTGGCTGTGTGTATGCAAGACAAGTTGGAGCCAACAACCTTAGAATAAAATTCCACGTTTTTTTTGTCGGAAAGTCCGATCGTGTGTACGCGGCATTATAGTTTCTACAGGATCCCATTCATAGAGACATTTTATTATCTACTCCCTCAAAACACAATAAACTGCAACTTAGATAAACTGGGCCATCATTAACTATCTGGCATAACAAAGACGTAATTTACTGATCTATCTTATTGGCAGAAACAGGTTTCTGTATACATTGTTTCACTCTCTTTTTTTTTCTAGCTGTTTGACAGGTAAAGCCAACTGCATGCCGCTTCGGCCTGACAAAAGCAGCCTGACAAATGGATTTTCAGTCACCCCCTTGAAAAGAAGTAGATGACAGATCTACAAGAAATCCTTTCGGGAGGGGAGGCAGACTTTTAACTTGATTGATTAAATTATATCTAAATCTGGTAAGATTTTAAACTTCAAAGGCATTTTTTCCAAGTTAGGCCATCCCAGATGAAGAGAGCATGCTATTTGTACCAAACTCCAATACTCAAGTGGTTTGCAAATTGACCCTGTTGTAATAGGTGAAAAGGTTCCTGCAAGATAAAGGTGTCTTATTGTGATGAATTATGTCCAGGAATTAATGTATGATCCCTAACTTTTAGCAGACCCTGCTCCCTGTGACCTCCATCTGCTTGTTTGTATGGATGGTTGTAATTTTCAACCGCTAGGTTACAAGAGGTCACGGTGTGGCCAACATATTTTAAACACAGATAGAATAAGAAAAACAAAGATCTCTTCTCCAACGGACGCAAACACTGGAGTTACCACTTGACTGTGTGCATTTCCTAAGTGGCGTCTTATGTATTTATCCCTTCTCATATAAAGATACTTGAGCCAAGAGGGAAAGACGTCAAACACGTTGTGAACAAACCATAAACTATACCTTCCAATTGTTTTTTTTGTTTTGCGCTAGGCTTATTATTGAAGAAAGCAGAACGACAGTAATTAATTGGCTGAATGTAGCTGTTTACAAACAACTTTAAGAAGGACTTCATTTGTCCCTTTATTTATTTATGCATTACAGGTATTCGTTTCAAGTTTATAATTTGAATTTAAAGCTTAAATGGGAATTAAAAAAAAAAAAAAAACATAGTGGAGCAATGGTTTATAAAAAAATAAATAAAAAGTGATTCTAAATCCTAGTTGTTTTTTTTGTTTTATTTTTGTTTTTTTTTTAATTATAATATTAAAGGGGTTGTAAAGTCAGAAGGTTTTTTTTTATCCTAATGCATTCTATGCATTAAGATAATAAGCCTTCTGTGTGCAGCAGCCCCCCTAGGCCCCCTAATACTTACCTGAGCCCCATCTCTGTCCAGCGATGTCCACGAGTGTCTCGGCCGTCCGAGACTCTCCCTCCTGATTGGCTAAGACACAGCAGCGGCGCCATTGGCCCCCGCTGCTGTTAATGAAAGTCAGTTAGCCAATCAAGAGAGAGAGGGGGCGGGGCCGGGACATGGCTCTCTGTCTGAATGGACACAAGAAGTTGTGACTCGGCTCGGGTGCCCCCCATAGCAAGCAATAATAATTGGTTGACTTTAGCCGTTGACAAACAACTTTAATGCCGCGTACACACGGTCGGACTTTTCGTCTACAAAAGTCCGATGGACGCCGACGGACAAAATACGGCGGACAATCCGATCGTGTGTGGGCTTCCCCGGACTTTCAGCGGACTTTTCCAGCCGCAAATCTGACGGACTTTAGATTTGAAACATGCTTCAAATCTTTACGTCGTAACTCCGCCGGACACAGAAATCCGCTCGTCTGTATGCTAGTCCGACGGACAAAAACCCACGCTAGGGCAGCTATTGGCTACTGGCTATCAACTTCCTTATTTTAGTCCGGTGTACGTCATCACGTACAAATCCGTCGGACTTTTGTGTGTTCGTATGTAGGCAAGTCTGTTCGTTAGAAAGTCTGCCGCAAGTCCGCCAAAAGTCCGTCGAAAGTCTGCCGGACGGGCTGTCGGACTTTTGTAGACGAAAAGTCCGACCGTGTGTACGTGGCATAAGAATTACTTTATTTGTCACTTTATTTATTAATATTTATTTATTACAGGTATTCACTTCAAGTTTATAATTTTAATTTAAATCTCAAATGAGAAAAAAAAAACATTCTAAATCTTATTTTTTTT
Source organism: Lithobates septentrionalis (assembly GCA_037952835.1). Classification (NCBI taxonomy): domain Eukaryota; kingdom Metazoa; phylum Chordata; class Amphibia; order Anura; family Ranidae; genus Lithobates; species Lithobates septentrionalis. The sequence goes on along the minus strand of JBBDGP010000977.1, from coordinate 1,575,742 downwards.
TTGTTTTTTGTTTTTATAAATAGTTATATTATTATAGAGTTAGGCTGAAAAAGACACAATCCCGTCTAGTTCAAACAACAGAAAAAAAAGGAATCCCTCATAAACAGAGTCCTCTACCTGCAGTTGATCCAGAGAGAAGGCAAAAAGACCCATATGAAGTACAGTCCAATCTGCTCCAGCAAGGTAAAAAAAAAATGATTCCAATTGTTTTGATTTAGGCTTATTATTGAAGGAAGCAGAATTTAGCCATTTATTTATTATTATTTATATATTTATTACAGGTATTCATTTATCATTTTAACCTCCTCCAGTCAAGGCCAATTTTGACATCCCTCTCCTACATGTAAAAAACATTTTTTTTTTGCTAGAAAATTACTCAAATATTATGTCTTTTTTTTAGCAGAGTCCCTAGAGAATAAAATGATGGGTGTTGCCATTTTTTATACACATTATTTGCAGTGGTTTTTCAAACGCAAATCTTTTGGAAAAAATACACTTTAATGGATTTTAATGCACAAAAACACAATAGACCACCCAATTTTTGGAAAAATATAATATAATATATAATAATATATAATCCTGTATAATAATAATATAATTGATGATGTTCTGCCAAGTAAATAGATACCCCCCTTGGAGAAGACATTTAAAGGGGAATATGCTCACAATATACAAATCTTTATTTCATGAAAAATGTATTGAATTTTCATTAAGTGACATACAGCAAACTCGTTTATGCGACACATGGGATACAAAGAACGCAAATAATTATGTAATACATGGGGAGGGGGGATCTTCCGACAGACATATAAAAACCCTTAATAAAGATGTACAACTTTGCACCCAGGGGGATTTAAAGGGTGGTTGCATAAGCAAAAACTGAGAGTGTAAAGTCACATTAGGATTTCTCATCGAGTAGGCTGACCAATGGTATTGAGTGGGGTATATAGTGTTCTCAGGCCAGTGAAACTATACAAATCTTTAGATGGTGACTCTAGCATTGGGAAGAAAATATTTAACTTAAGGTCTCCAAAGAGCCCACAATGAAGTTGGACGAGAAGTGGTTCAATCTTAAAGTGCGTAAGGGGTTCTTTACTATTAGAGCGGTAAGGATGAGGAACTCCCTTCCACAGTTGGGGGAGTCAGCAGGGAGTGTAGATAGATTCAAAAAGCTTGTTTCCTAACGAGCATAATGTACAGGGTTATGGAAAATGGTAGTGACACACACGCAGGTTGAACTGGATGGACTGGTGTCTTTATTCAGCCTTACCAACTACACTATATTACCAAAAATATTGGGACACCTTAACCTGTAGGGTTCAATATTGAGTTGGCCCACCCTTTGCAACTATAACAGCTTCAACACTTTTGGGAAGGCTGTCCACAAGGTTTAGGGGTGTGTCTATGGGAATGTTTGATCATTCTTCCAGGAGCGCATTTGTGAGGTCAAGCACTGATGTTGGACAAGAAGGCCTGGCTCGCAGTCTCCACATTAATTCATCCCAAAGGTGTTCTATCAGGTTGAGGTCAGGACTCAATCAAGTTCCTCCACCCCAAACTCGCTCATCCATGTCTTTATGGACCTTGCTTTGTGCACTGGTGCGCAGTCATGTTGGAACAGGAAGGAGCCATCTCCAAACTGTTCCCACAAAGTTGGGAGCATGAAACTGTCCAAATGTCCAAAATGTCTTGGTATGCTGACATCTTAAGAGTTCCCTTCACTGGAATTAAGGGGCCAAACCCAACCCCTGAAACACAACCCCACACCATAATCCCCCCTCCGCCAAATGATTTGTACCAGTGCGCAAAGTATGGTCCATGAAGACATGGATGAGTGAGTTTGGGGTGGAGGAACTTGACTGGCCTGCACAGAGTTCTGACCTCAACCTGATAGAACACACTCCTAAACCTTGTGGATAGCCTTCCCAGAAGAGTTGAAGCTGTTGAGGCTGCAAAGGGTGGGCCAACTCAATATTGAGCCCTACAGATTAAGACTGGGATGCCATTAAAGTTCCTGTGCGTGTAAAGGCAGGCGTCCCAATATTTTTGGTAATATAGTGTATGTAACTATGTTGTATAAAACCCCAGTACACTTTACAAAAAAACTGAAATAAAACATTTTGTGCAGAGTTACACTTTAAAGTATAGAAGAAACTTTCCCAAGCATTTCATTAAAAAGCACCAATTTATCCAATAAGCTGAATTCTTCCCTCAACCTGCACATTCAAGTTAGTTTAATTACCATAGTAATCCTGGTGTATCAAAGACAGTAATCTACATCATGCTAAAAATCTCTCATTTGATCTACCTACAGTAAACTGATTTTTAATTGAACTTGAATTCAAATAAACCTAGGTTTACAGTGAAATGGCAGATAATGACCATTGGATATTTAAAAGAGATCATTGATTCACTCCAGGTGAATGGATTGGATTGAAAACTTACACAAAGATGCATTGGACTCCTTACTGGTTCCATTCATTGGCAGAATGCACAGGACCGCCTGTTCTTGCACTGCTTTCTGGATTATGAGCCCTTTCTTATAAATGGGCCAATAATGGAGCGTGTTTTCTATTGATGAAGCAGCATACAGCTCTAAGGGTATACTAAGTTATGATGATTCAAGTACACTTATCTGGACCAGTGGTGGAACTACTGGGGTTGCAATGGTCACGACTTGAGACCGGGCCCTGGCATTCTGCCACTGTGGGGGGCCCCAAGATGACAGGAAGGGGGGCTTGCTGCAGAATATGTGAAAGGGTCCCGCTGTGGGACCGTACGGCTCAGTTGACACTGCTGTGACCCCAAAGTCATGTGACTTGATTGAGATTTCCTTGGGACTTGCTTGCGACTTTTGTGATTTAACATTGCAGTCTATGACACTCAAATGGCACCAAAATCGCAGAAAAGTAGTGCAGGAACGTTTTTTTTGTTGCTGCCACACTGGAGTAAAGGTCCTTGGGATCACTGGGAAGGGCCCCAGGCCGGAAGGAATGGCCCCAGGCTTGGAAGAAAGGATCCCAAGCTTAGAGGAAAAGGCCCTGAGACCGATGGAAAGGGCCCTAATGGTCAGGGGGGGCTTCATGGTTTCTTGCACCTGAAGCTTCCAGTCATGCCTCTGATCTGGACTCAACTAAGTCCAAATATGCTCATGTCTCCACAGCCCACCCACAAGACCATGTGCCCATCATCAATAAAAGACACACTTGCCAATCCTTCTAATCTTACCATTTCACATGTTGCTGATCGGCTGCAGGTAAAGAATTGAATATAAAGAGAATGTATATTTTATTTATTTTTATTTATTACAGATTCTATTATAGAATAGAACCAACTATTGTAGAACCATCACTTTATGCAACGTTTTACATATATATTATACATTTACATTACATTTAGTAAATTCTGCATTGTATTGGAATGCAGCTTCCCAGCTTTATAGATTAATGGCTGTGAGCACACGTTTCATTGATAAACCATTTAGTACTTTGGCATTTTGATAAAGATCTCCATTTTTCTGCTAAACAGACAAGCAGTAAAGATAAGAGCGGTTGAAAGAAGCATCTGGAAGTGCATGCACTTGCTGAGCACCCAATAATATGTCCAAATTGCATTAGGCAGAGCAACTCAAAGCATGATGACCAGACACTGTGCGCTGCAGCTTCTAAATTGGGAACTTGTTTGGTCAATACACGAGAAACAAAAGGAAAATCTTCACATACAAGCCATATGTTGTGATAACCGAAAAACACCCAACAAACAATGCTAGGCTCTTAGGCTAATGTGACATTAGCATATTATATGCTGGCCCCGATTTTGGAAAGATAGGCCATCACCTTGACCAGCCAGATATTAGGGTCATAGAACACTGCCATTGTTTTCACCATTTTTTCATTAGTTTTAGCACACATGGGTCTTTTGGAGGAAAAATATTAGGATGTTAATAATTCATTAATATAACTTTACCAAGTACACTTACCATTTAAGGTGCATGGAACTGTGCATCCACAAAGTTCTATGACCATCATGGTCAACATAATCAAGATGACTTCAATAGGCTCATAATTGAATTCTAACCCTTATTATGTCCAATTTTTTTTGAAAACCAAAGATGGTTACCACAGTCTCTTTGACCATAGACATAAAAAAAAGCTGGAGGGCCAGGCACGAATCGGAATCCTGCAGTTTTCTTTCAAAGATTCTAGCATATGTGTGGAAATCCCTAGTAGATCCTGTATGGATCGGTAGGTCATGGTAATTAACAGGTCAATCAGTTTCAAGGCAGATATTTCAGTTTTTGGTAAATGTTAAAGAGTTAGGCCATACGCCAGTACAGTTTCCTTTCAAAATATTTGTTTCCTAGAAAATGTTTTGATTTTCCATTAGTTGGGTCAAATTGATGTTAGTTTTCTACTGCAATAAAGAATGTTTTAATGAATGTTTTGTCAGAATTTCCATACATATAAAAATCGAATAGTGTGTGACCAGCATTATCATCTAACATTTTGTTTTATCTCTCAAGGACTTTTGAAACCTCTGGGTCTGTGGACTTGCTGCCCTTTATATGAAGGGGTTCTATTCTCCTTGATGGCTTTTTAACAACCATATATACTTGAGTATAAGCCGACCCGAATATAAGCCGAGGCACCTAATTTCACCACAAAAAACTGGGAAAACGTATTGACTCGAGTATAAGCCTAGGGTGAGAAATGCACAGCTACTGTAAGTGAAAAAGAGGGTCAACAATGCCCATTTGCAGCCTCACTGTGCCCATTTGCATGCCTCACTGTGCCCATTTGCAGCCATAGGTCCCCCGAACGTCAAACTCAGTAGTTAAGGGTTCCTAGATGCCCCCTAGCTGCAGCCAAAATTTGGGGTCTCTGGACCTAAAGGGTCCCGAAATGACATTGCTGCAGATGGACACAGTTGACCGAATTTGGGGCCCCGGATTTCGGGGCCACTCGGTGCTAGGAACCCCAAATTTGGTGTGCAAACCCAGTGGAACTAGCACTGCAACATAGCTGGCGTTCTTAGCACCAAGTGGCCCCCAGATTCGGGGCCCCAAAGTCAGTTCGGAAAATATCAAGCACTTTTCTGGAGCGAAGAATGACATTTTCTGAACCAAATTTGGGGCCCTGTATCTCGGGGCCACTTAGTGCTAGGAACCCCAGCTTTCGATATGTTGTAGTGCTAGTTCAACTGGGTTTGCACACCATATTTGGGGATACAGGGCCCCAAATTCGGTTCAGAAAATTTCATTCTCTGCTGCAGAAAAGTGCTTGACTCGAGTATAAGCCGAGGGGGGCATTTTCAGCACAAAAAAATGTGCTGAAAAACTCGGCTTATACTCGAGTATATACGGTACTTATATATGGAGAATACAATAGAAGGTGCCAGAGCATACAAAGGTTTGTAGGAATGCTCCAAACCCCCAAGTGGTCATGAACGGGAGTTGAGAATTATGTCAGTATATGAAGGGTTTCTATTCTCCTTGATGGCTTTTCCATTTCAATAGTTTCTAATAATTTTACTAGCAACTGTTGCAAATACAAAAGATTTGTAACCAATTTTACACAAAGCGTGAAACAACAATAAACAGAATGAAGAGAAGAGAAAGTGTTATGTGGTTGTTCATCCGGGTGCTTGGTCTTGAAGATACAAATGGCGTTGCTTAACGGGCCAAAGAAAACTAGGTAGTGAAAATGGAATTTGTGGTTGGGTGGATATGGTTATAAAATAGGAGTAGAAGAGGATGAAAAGTGGACAGTTAAGAAAAAGATTGCAAATGTGTAGGAGTAATGGGAGGAAAGTGTGAAACAGGAAGTTCAGTACAGTAGGCACTTCATAAGGCTGTCAAGCTCCTCATGGAAAGGGTTGGGTGACAGCATGTGATCCATGGATCCTAAATCGTGAGGAATTTGTCTTATGTATTCATGAGAATACTAGTCGATTTTTTACAAATGAAAATGAAATAAAAAGTAGCGCATAAATGGTGCCAAAAGTCTTCAATCAAGAAAACAACTGAAAAAAACAAATGTCCACAAAAAATAAACATAACAGTGAAAAAACGTGTAAGTCTCTCAATATAGGTGAATAAAATCCTGTCGGTGAGTGGGAAACAAATGACATGGAATGTTCCACTGAAAACCATGCATGGATGCAGGGAGACAGAAGTTAAAACGCAGGTGAATCAACAAATCATCCCCAAGTTGTATCTCTCAACAACATGCGACTTGGTAAAGGTGGTGTGTAAGAAACTCTTACCAGATATGATGGACTCCCTTGTCAGCGACAGGGAGTCACTCGAGCGGGTTGCCTCTCAGGACAGCGACAGGGAGTCACTCGAGCGGGTTGCCTCTACGGACATCACAGCTCTGCGAACCTTCTGGGTCAAACTCTGCGCGGATCTCCCGGGGTCGCCAGGTGGGTCCTCCCAAAGGATGGCCAAGGTGCGGATCAGAGGGAACAATGCGTCACGTACAAAGGCTGGAGTGAAGGCTGGTTGAATCTCTCAGTAAGTATGTGGAGAAAAAATAAACAAGCTCCACATAGTGTAGATGAGCAAAAATAGGATTTTTATTGCTAAAAACGCCAGGTAACAATAAAATGTGATCACAGAGTAAAAAATCGAAAATGGGCAACAAGGAGGATGCTGGGGCGCTTCCAGCATCCTCCTTGTTGCCCATTTTCGATTTTTTACTCTGTGATCACATTTTATTGTTACCTGGCGTTTTTAGCAATAAAAATCCTATTTTTGCTCATCTACACTATGTGGAGCTTGTTTATTTTTTCTCCACATACTTACTGAGAGATTCAACCAGCCTTCACTCCAGCCTTTGTACGTGACGCATTGTTCCCTCTGATCCGCACCTTGGCCATCCTTTGGGAGGACCCACCTGGCGACCCCGGGAGATCCGCGCAGAGTTTGACTCAGAAGGTTCGCAGAGCTGTGATGTCCGTTCACTGGCCCTGAGAGGCAACCCGCTCGAGTGACTCCCTGTCGCTGACAAGGGAGTCCATCATATCTGGTAAGAGTTTCTTACACACCACCTTTACCAAGTCGCATGTTGTTGAGAGATACAACTTGGGGATGATTTGTTGATTCACCTGCGTTTTAACTTCTGTCTCCCTGCATCCATGCATGGTTTTCAGTGGAACATTCCATGTCATTTGTTTCCCACTCACCGACAGGATTTTATTCACCTATATTGAGAGACTTACAAGTTTTTTCACTGTTATGTTTATTTTTTGTGGACATTTGTTTTTTTCAGTTGTTTTCTTGATTGAAGACTTTTGGCACCATTTATGCGCTACTTTTTATTTCATTTTCACATGTTTCTTTGGTTGTTGTCACCTTGTAAGTAGCTGCTCCGCACCATATATTCTTTCAATTTAGCGCAATGTACACTTTTATTATGATTTTTTACAAATGAAGAAAGCGTCAGTTTAATTTTCTCTTTGAAGAAGAATGTGAACCTTGATGACATTTTAGTTACTTACTTTTTAGTTTTAAAGGTTGGTAGTAACGCTCAACTCCCAAGTGGTCATGAATGGGAATCAAGAATTATGGCATGGAGATCTTGCTGCTGAAGTATCTGAGACATTAAAGGGGTTGTAAAGGTAATTTTTTTATTTTTTTAAAATAACAAACATGTTATACTTACCTTCACTGTGCAGCTCGTTCTTTACAACCCCTTTAAATAAACCAGGGCTGAGTCAACCGACACAGTTCTGCCTGTAACTAAAATATTATTTTGTAACTGGGCTTGTACAGACATCCCTAGATTGTCTGCCTGCAAAAAACTGGTTTATTCAAATATCCCTTTATATAGAATGACATTTGAGGCGAGGGGACGCTCAAAAAAGTTTGCAAAAATATGCTCCAGATGGGTCAATTCATCTGAAATGGTGGCTGAGAGCCCCTAAAGAATTATGCTGATAGTTTTTTTAGTTAGATTTTCCAAAAGATGGTAACTTGGGTGTACCAGAACAGTGGAGATGTGACTGGTTTATGGACCGAGATGGTCAATAATTCACTCCGTTTTTTTTTCTTGTTTTACTTTGTTTTAGCTGATACAGTAGAACTGTTTTGTGTAGTTTCTGTATAATTAAAACAAAAAGGGATAAAAAACAAAAAACTGCTATACGAGGTGTGTCTAAAAAGTTTGGTGAATCTCATCAGAAAAACAAAAACAGAACAAATTACCTATATAGGCCTTAAAAATAATCACCAACCTTCACAACACACTTTTGGCAACTTTAATAAATCTTCTGGAAAGTGTCAGCAAAGGCCTCTTTAGGAATCAATCACAGAACCGCTGTCACACACTCTTAGGTTGCTGTCTTATCCACAAAACGTACGCTTTTCATGACACTCTTCAAGCAGGGAATTTTTGGGCCATGGGCAAGATGGTGAACTCCATTCCATCGATTGCCGCTTGGATTCCAGATCGAATTAGTAGCACCAGGTCTCATCCCTGTAACAATGGTTCGCAGAAATGATGGATCCTGGTCACACATGGTAATGAAATCTCCAGATCTTTCCATCCATTTTGCTCTTTGTTCATCTGTCAGCTTGCACAGCACAAACCGGGAACAGATTTTCTGCGTACCCAAATCTTTGCGGACTATGGTGCGCACCGTGTCCTTGCTAATGCCCAATTCCTCCGTCATCAGTCGTAGAGTCGGTCGCCAATCTCATGCCAGCATTTGTCACATTTGCTCGAACATGTCTGGGGTTCTGCTTGTCGATGGCTCACCGAAGGTGGCTCACCCGAAGATGGATCATTCTCAGTCGTTTTCCTTCCCATCGCGAAAGGGCTTCAACCAGTCATAAACACATTTTCTGCTCATGGCTTCTGTCCCGTACACTTGCACCAACATTTCATGCATCTCAGTCAACATTCTCCCCAATTTGTAGCACAACTTGATATTCACTCATTGCTCCATTGCATTGGGACCCTATCTCTCACACTGGCTACAGTCGACTGCCCGAAACGTGTTTACCCCGACGATCACGTGTACTCCCCACGCTAGGTGGCACTCATTGCCGTTTCTCTGGATAGCCATGTGCAGCGCACCTGGTCCTTGTATCTGTTGAGATATTGGACCATTCACCAGACATTTTAGACACACCTCGTATGTAACTGAGACAGCTTTGGTATCCAGTGCCAGAATTGGATTCATGTTATTCTCTTTTACTGTCTTATTTTTACTGTGAGTACCGTGTTCAACTGTATCTTTCACTATGTGTTGTATGATGCTGTCTAATGTGTATGGCTCCTGATACGTGACATGTTTTGCATGTGTAGCGCTCACTCGGGCTAACATTCTTCCTCAGGGTGCAGGTTCCTAGGCATGGTGGGTGTTGTGCAAGGTGAAAAGATGGACGCCAGTCACTTTTAAAAATGAACAAAAGAGATTTTATTTCTCTTAACAGGAACGGTGGGGGGGGGGGGGTAGGGCACAGGACACCCGTAGGTAAATGCAATAGCAAATAGGCAGACTTCTTAGACAAAAATAGAACTAGGCAGACAGCTGTAGAGCTGAATTCAGCAATCTGTATTTCGTAGCAACTGCTGTCTCCTATAGCAACAAGCTCAACTCACAGCTACCCACTGGATTCCTTGGATGAGTTCTCTCTTGAAGCTTTCCCAGCTACTTCACAGTCCCTTGCTGTTGAAGAGTCTCCTCTGGTACTCCTTCAAAACTCCATCCCTCCTAACATGAGTCCGGCAACAAGAGTGGTTGACCCCCTGGCAACTTTCTCTCCCATGCCTCCCCGCAACGATCAGGCTCTCTCTGACAGAGCCCCTGACCACATGGCAAGGCCCCAGGCTTCAGGCCTACACCTCTGCTGCTGCTCCACACATGCCCACACAGGCCGCAGCCCGGAGGAAAGAACCCAGATCATCTGACCTCCTCCAAACAAATACCCTCTCCCAGCAGCCTCAGCAGCCAAAAACACTCCTGCTGATTGGATGAGAGAAGTATACTCACTCATAACCTGAATCCACTGTAATTCATCATACTAATGCCAAATGTAACAGTGCTATCTATTGACAAAAGGGAGAAATCACAGCTAAACCCAAGCTTAGGAGAAACCCATTTGGTCAAAGACTACAAATTAGCCAGGCTAGATACCACCTAGCACAACTAAATTTACTAGCAGTCTTCTTTAGGACAAGGATGCTACACTTGTATCCTGATATGTGATATGTACGAGGGGTCCTCAAAAAGTTTCTGCACTTTTTTTATATTTAATAGAGTTTAAAAAAAAAAACCTGAAAACTTTTTGAAGAACCCTCGTATATTGTTCATTGTACATTGCTCACATATGGCAAAAAAAACTCTCAAAAAAAAATATCACTTTGTGAGCCAACTAATCCTTTAAGCCATTATTTTTAATTTAATCCCCACATCACGCCATTGAGGGGATTTGGCTGTATTTTTAATTAATATTAATGAATAATCTGTGGTGGAGGCAAGGGCAAATAATAGGTCATCCTCCGTTAGGGTCTGTGCCGCATATTGTGGCTCCAAAAAAAAAAATCTCACGCTTGGTCTTTTACTTCGAAAAGCCTCTGTTTCGGTTAGCTGTCATTTTAAGTATACCAATCTTTTTCAGAGCCATATTTAGTATCTTACACATACACATGTACGTGTTTAATTCTGTAATCTGGAATTGCTCTTGCATAGACAGGATGTTCCTTTTTAAAGGGGATGGCAACCACAACAAGATTACACTTTCTTCTCCTTCAGTAATGAAAGCTCTGCAGAATGTATCAGTTGAAAGCAATAATCAAAAATTGGCAAATACTGTAAACAGAGGCGAGGAGATATGCAGCGGTCATTAGTCATGGCTTTTGCTGTTTGTTGGACTTCTTGACCTCCAGATGGAACTTGCTTTCCTCTCCCTACACTGATAATGATGACATGTCCATAGCTTTCTCTCCTGATGACTCACAAACGTCTTCTCCTAAACTGCCTGTTATGGCTACATAACAACGCACAGCATACCGCTGACCTACAGTGCAATTAAACAGCAATAAAATGACATATTTCATTTTGAACTTCAAATACGAACAATGACCACGATGCCATTTTTTTTTAATCACTAGCAAAATCAATTGCATATGCCGTTTTATGTTTAAAGCAAGGTTTATTAGAAAGAAATTGCTACTAGAGAACCACATGTGAGTTCTGACTTAGCTGGGTCAGGCCAGGGCAATAAACCCTTGAACTTCACAAATATGCAAAGTTGACATAAATAATAAATTAAGCCCAGGTGCTGATGAGTTCTAAATGGTATTTTTCAGGCCCAGGAAACCACATGTTCCTTCTTACATTAATGATACATCATCTTACTAGAAAGAACTCGGCAAATTGCTTTGCGCTGTTGATGGGAAACATTTAGAGATGTACAATTTTCACACACATAAACACACCACGGTGACTGAAAACGAATGCGATTGAGGGATAGAGCTTGTGGTAACTGCTGCCGACAAAACTACAGCCATGTATGAAGAGAAATTAGGGCACAAATGGAACGCCGGAGGTAAAAAAAAGCGGCAACAGTTTAAATTAAAGTAGATTTACACCTAAACACTATTACATTTACTGTGTATCATAAACATTTGGCATTCTTTTTAATTAAAATGCATTTTTAACTTTTTATCATACGTTTTTTGCATCTCAGTAGGGCTGATTCCTTGCAGCTTCTTTGCAGCCAATAAGGGGTCACCAGCAGAAATTGTGGGGCTCCTTGCAGCATAACCCCCCTCCCAGCAATTAAATACAAGTTTATCATCAGTTTAGCAGCAGGCGCTGGGGATAGAGAGGGGGCTATTTTCCCATTTTTGGGGTCAGGAAAATAAATTCTCCATGCTGCAGATCCTGACAATTAAATTAAAGTTCTCCAACTGGAGAGACCTACATGTGATTCCCACAGGATCCATACCTGCCTACTAGTAACTCAATGGGCCATACTAAAAAAAGGACATCATCAACAGGGTCAACCTGATTTAAAACCCTTCTATTTCTGGAAAATCCAAAAATGTATTTATTCCGCTCCATCTCTGAACCAAACATTTATCTCCAGATGTCAAACATTCCTGGAACATACCCTACCACACCCAGAGTCTTTTGCTCTGCTGTCCGCCTTCCACTTCTTCGTAAGGCCTTACATATTCAATGCTTCCACTGCAGTAGTTGACCCAGTCACTTCCTCTATTTTGGATGGCTACTCTGCCTCCGTATCAACCTAGTGGACCCACTTACAGTACATGCCTTAGGTCTCCTGGAAATCTGGTCCAGGCTCTTAGTTGGTATAGGCCAGTGGTGGCGAACCTTGGCACCCCAGATGTTTTGGAACTACATTTCCCATGATGCTCCACTACACTGCAAAGTGCAGGAGCATCATGGGAAATGTAGTTCCAAAACATCTGAGGTGCCAAGGTTCGCCATCACTGGTATAGGCTATCATTGTAATCTGTTCTTTAACTTCCCCTCTGACTCATCCCATCCCTTTGGGCTGGGGATGACCCTGCAGGCTTTTCTATCCATATTTCCTTGTTTCCTCCTCAGGAGGCTCCTTTTAAAACACATAATAACCAAGTATAGTATTATGTCATTTGCCAACACCACTTTACTTTGATGTTTCATCTTATTAGACATCAGTTATCATGGCTATGATGGTCTATGTAATGTCTTTTGTGAAAACCAATAAGCCAATAAAAAAAGTTCTGGCTTGCTCTGGTAGATTGATATAGAAGAAGAAGCCAGAATTGTTGGAAGCATGCCACCAAAAATGAGCAAATAGTCCCTTTTTTGTTAATTGCTAGGAGCCACGGCCCATGGGATTACTATGTATGTGTCCAAAGTTTTTAAAAAAGTCCCCTCTCTGACCCAGGACCCCTGTTGAAGTGATGGTACCCAGGCCTGGTACAAGAGTGCCTGTTCTACCCCCCCCCCCAACTTTGGAACATGCTTTGATTATGTAGAACATATTTCTGTGGCCTGGCTGCTCTTGCGTAGACTGGGGCAATATAGATATGTACATAGAACAAAAAAAAAAAAAAACAGAGCACAAGAGCCTCATGAAAAAAAATCACTAATTATTGAAATAAGCTTAAACAAATAAACTCACAAACAAAAAGGGTTATCCAGCACATCAAAGGGGAGACCTGAAGTACTTCTGTAGTAATGAGTGACAAATATATATTTCTGCATGCACCTTCCTGCCCTCAATGCCACGCAGACCAGTAAAGGCTGACTCATTTCTGGGGTCACTGCCCCTTTTCTTCAGAATGTACCAGTAATTATTTTTTTTTTAAATCAAAAAGTTTTTTTATTGCTAGTCATTTATCCAATGGGCAACAATAAAGTCTTGTTTCGAAAGCGTATGCACTCACCACTAAACCGGAAGTAGCAAGAAGGGAATACTTACTTAAATACTCTTGTGTCCCAATTTGATTGATCATATAACATAATTTGCAGTCCCCAACAGAGGAACTGAGGGTCACTTCCTATTGTATTGCTCGTCAGGCCTCCTCTGTCATCCTACTGAGCACATCATAGCTCTGGCGTCCTACTCCACATGGTGCATGCGCTGGTTCCGTCCAAGACACACCATGATGTTGGCATCCCCCAGAGTATGATGCATGTGTAGAGCTGACATTGATAGTGTCCATCATGGCAGTACTCAATCTCCTTTAATTTGCCTTAAAGCAACCACTTGTAGTCTTTATCAGAAGCCCATGTGACAGGGTAACAACACAAGTGCACAAATACTCCTCACTAGTGTGCCACATGTACAATCTCATGAAGGGCCCTTTGTGATGGTGCCATCACTATGCTTATGTCATAAAGGGGGGGATGCAGCCTCACCCCTCCAATGATGGGCATTTAGGCACGCAAACCAATTTGGATTTTCTGTAGGATTTATATTTTTGTTACAACTTTGCTTAAAGTGTATTTTCCTTTTACAGCCAAATTGGGATAACACCTACTATATATTTGTTACAAGTCGCCAATAGCATAACTTAAAAAAAAATTTGCAGCTTACCTTTTTAGATGCTCTATTTTGGACTCTCTAACAAGGTAAAATTCTTCATAGTTCTCTTTGATTGTAAGAGGGGCTGGGCAGTTGCATTTGTCATAATTTAGCCTTTCTGTACTGTGCAGGCAGATCTTCATTATCAATGAAGTCATGGTGGAAAAAAGACACAAGCTCATCTAGTTCAACCAATATAAGAAAACAAACAAACAGAAAACCTGCATACACACCAGGGGCGGATCCAGGGAGGGGCAACAGGGCAATTGCCCCCCCCCCCAAAATAACTCTGAATGTTATTGTATCCTCCTCCTGCCGCTCCGCTGCCGGCCCGAGTCTCTCTCTCACATGTGCCGATCAGCGGCGCCGAGAGAGAGACTCGCGTGTGGTACGGACGGCGGTGGTCACTGTCTGACACTGAAGGAAGGAGGTGGGTGGAGCCTCTTCCCTGCACTCGTTGCTAGACGCCAGGCGGCCCTGGTGTTAGCAACGAGTGACGTCAGTCACACTGCATGTGTGAGTGAGAGTCACGGCGTCACGTCGGAGGTCGGACTCGAGTCTCTCTCAGACTCAGAGCCGACCGACCCGGTCTCGACGTGACGGTGACAGTGTGACACAGCCTGGAGCGGCGCCTCCTTACAATACAGCAGACAGCAGTAACTACTAGTACTAACTAACAAGTATATAACAACTGAGAGTGCACTGCACAGCACAGCACACGTCCAGCCAGGCTGCCAGCCCGTCCAGCACAGGCATTCTCCGCCCCTGACTGTGTTGGCCCCACCCACTGGCACCCTCCTCCTGGCTCCCTCCATGTTGTCCACACTAAAGTACAGGCCACCTCATGGCAGGCGACATTGGCAAGTGACAATCCGCATGTTGTGGCAGGCGACATTGGCAAGTGACAATCCGCATCTTGTGGCAGGCGACATTGGCAAGTGACAATCCACATCTGGTGGCAGCCAACAGTGGCAAGTGACCCGCTGCATCTGGTGGCAGGCGACGGTAGCAAGTGACACGCTCAGGGCTCCCAATGATTCTGCATTATGGTGAGTTGAACAATTTCATTTTACATTACAATGTAATAATATAAATAATGTGCTTCAATCATCCTGACACCACATCAACCATGGTGCTGTGATGATTGAAGTGCTAACACCAGCCACTGCCCCGACAAATTGGCCGCAAAATTTTATGGCAGTGCCCCCCCGAGACTAGGCTCTGGATCTGCCCCTGATACACACAATCCTATACCCACAGTTGATCCAGAGGAAGGCAATAAACATGGTCCAATTTGATCTAGAGTGGGGGAAAAAAATCCTTCCTGATCCCCCCGGAGGGAATCGGATATTGTATTTAGATATTGTATTTAGATTGGAAAGCTGTTTGTCCTAACAAAGGGTTGAAAGCTGTAGAGGCTGGGCTTCTTGCATTGTATGCAGACGTGGGGCAGGTTCAACATTGTTCCAAAAATCTTTCAGTCAACCATGATATCTTCTCCTGAGCAACATCTAAAATGTGAGAAATATTTTAAAAACATCATGCTATGCCAGTGGTGTCAAGCTCAATTTCATTGCGGGTTTCCCTCAAAGGGCTGGTTGTATCTGTAAGACTATCAGTGGCGGCCCGTTCATTGTAGGCGCAGGGGCGCCGCCCCCCATCACTTCCGCCGCCCTCCCTATCTATGTGCTCTGCCCCTTTCAAGATGCAGGGCACATGAATTACTAGGGATAGGTGAGGGGGTTGTATTTTGAAGCACCTGATTAGAGCCAGAGTCCCTAATAGGCTTCAAAATAGGGTGGGCTCTGGACACGGAGCACTGCGTCCTGATCCCACCCTGTTGTGTGATGATAGCAAATTAATTTTCGCTATGGTCACACTAAAGTTCCTCCCTGTCAATCAGGAGGCAATTTGTGAGACCCGTTTCCCGATTGGCCAAAGCGCCAGGCGATCCTATTGGATGCCTAGCGCTTTGGAAGAGGAAACACGCTGGGGCCAGAGCAGCCGCTGCACACCACACCACAGCAGCCCACAAAGAACAGGTAAGTTCTGGTGCCACCGCAGCCTGCATGGAGGAGGAGGAGAGGAGAGCACACCGCCACGGCCTGCATGGAGGAGGAGGAGGAGAAGAAGGAGGAAGAGAGGAGAGCACACTGCCGCTGCCTGCACTGAACCAGTAAGTGCCGGACCTCCCGGGGGGTGGGGTGCTAGCAGCTGTGAGTGCCGTGAACCTCCGGCCGCCTATGATGCGGGGGGTGCATCAGTGCTGCGCTACGTGTGCGAGGGGGGGGGGGTGGCGGGTGTTTTAGTGCTGGTTGTTTGCCGTCCCCCAAGAAAAAAGTTCACCAGCCGCCACTAAAGACTATATAAATGTATCTACTCTTTCTCATATTAAATAATTGCCTCTGTATTTGATTATTACTGGTTTTAGTAATAATTAAGACTTAGCTGTGAAGGGCAGGTGCAGACTGGCACAGAGCCCACTCACACTCCTGTAGCAGATGATGGAAGCCTGAAAAGGAGGGTCACATACTTTGGATATCATTCACAAGAAACTTTATTGGGGACAGAATATGGTTCTGCCATGGCTTTCTGTCTGAGCAATCTCCAATAAAGTTTCTTGTGGATGATACCAGCAGTATATGATCCTTCTTCTCAAGTTCAGAACACCCCACCCCCCTTACATCAGATGACAAGAGCCCCCCCACCATCAGAAGTCAAGAGTCTCCCATTCTCCCTTACATCACAGTGCTTATCTTGTGCTGCTGCTGGGAAGAATCTGGGGTGGAGCTGGGAAGCAGAAAGTTCAGAGTCTGGAGCAGGGCAATCTTTATTATTGATTGGACCCTGGGCAAAAATTTTCCTGGGGCCCCCCATGCAGTTTTGCTCTACACCTGCTCTGAGACATACAATAAATAGTACCTAGACTCAAAATCAGTTTACTGAATCAGATTAGACAGTGATTGCGATTGGTTGCCAGAGGTTACAGTGTATCATTACCGCTCACTGACTGGTTACAATAACATTTTGGCTCACTGATTAGTTGCTAGAGGTTACAGCACATGATGTCTGCTTGTTGATTGGTTGCTAGAGATTACTGTACATCAAGACTGCTCGCTGATTGGTTACTGCACATCATTACTGCTTACTGATTGGTTGCTAGAGCACATCATCTCCTCATTGGCTGCACACCATGGACTAGACCTTGCTCACCTGTGCACCCCAAACTGTAATTCCTTCTCTGCCTACCTCTGCACACCACACACTAGCCCCCCCCCCCCACTAATTTGCTTACCTTTGCAGAACAGGCTGATGGTAGGTTTAATGACCACAGTTGTAGGCAGGACTTTCAAGCATCTCTCCAGTGGGTAGCATTCAGTATAGGTGATGGTGGATATGACCTCAGGGGGGCATGATATACATATGAATACCACCTCTGTTTACATAGAATGCTGCCAGCCTGCCACTATTTACATATGAATGCTGCTGCTATTTACATATCAATGACGGTATTTCAATGTAAACACAGGGTCTGCAGGTGAGTCATCTGTACACAACAACAAGACAGAGCTGGGCAGCATTACTAACAGAACTTCACACTGAGATATTAGGACACAGCATGAGACTAAACCTCAAGGGACGAGGGAATTTAAACTGGGAAAGTTGGCAAGTATGAGGCAGCTGCTTTGGGCCCCACAACAATGACAGGGCCCAGGGCAGTTGCCCCTTTTTTCCTGCCTTAAAGACGGCCCTGGTCTAGAGGAGAACTAGAGGAGGGCAGGAGTCACCTGGTGGAGTCTGCTGAATGCATAGACCAAGGAAGGCAGAGATGAAGGGGTGCTGTGGCTGCACGGGGAGGTGCAGAATCTGTAGGGGGAGTTCTGTCCTCCTCTCTGTGGCAGACTGCTGAGATGGGGGAAGGGGGGTAGGACAAGGAGGTGGTGGAGACGAGGGAGGTGCCACAGCTGCAGGAGAGGTTTGAGGGCCACATGAGATAGCTTGGCAGAATGGATCTGGCCCACAGCCCTTGTGTTTGTCACATGCGCTATGTGAACGGGAGAACATTACAAACATATAGTGAGGTTTTCCCAAATGTGACTGAAAAAGAAGAAATAAAATATAAATAATTTCAAACAGTAAGCCCATTGATTTTTTCGAATAATATCAACTGACCAAGACTATTGCGACATACATACCTATAACATGTAAACACTATTTAATGCAATTTCTCTGAAGACACATTCGGTTTCAGAGTACATTACAGTTGATTAGGGCCCTGCAGTTGCACATCAAAGGGGAAACATATGTCACACTTGTGATGACAGCACGGTGCCTTAACTACAACCTCGGTGTGAGGCTTTAAAGACTATAGGAAGCCTGAATAATACATCTGGCTTTACTACAGCACTCTGTCCATTACTAGACAGATTGTTTCTCTAGTATCTTTAGAAGGTCACTGATGATGAATAACTAACTAAGACCTCAATATAGTCACTTCCACGAAAGGATAACCTAAATGTGACATTAAAATAAAATATTTAGAATAATCCGTGAGATTTGACCGGGAATTTAGGATGTCCCTGGAAATGATCTACTCTGATTTATGGACATAACATTTTCAATTTATGAGCTGAGACTAGACTATATCACCAGCGGCGGGGGGAAGGAATAGTCCTATTAGAGCCAGATCATATATTCAATAGACAGACTTGTGAAGATTTGGAAAATAAAATAGAGTATAAAAATGTCATTTTTTTTACTGTGCAAGCTTTTTGCTCTTACATCAACGATGAAAACATTAGTTAGATCTATGGAAATATTAGGCAAGTGAAACACAGCAGGCTGATCATTGTGAGGGGTCTATTATTGACCCACTTTGGTAAGTTGATGAGTAGATGGTTGAACTGGATGGACTTGTGTCTTTTTTCAACCTGACTAACTATGTAACTATGTAACTATGTATATGTACAGTGAGGGAAAAAAAGTATTTGATCCCCTGCTGAGTTTGTACGCTTGCCCACTGACAAAGAAATGATCAGTCTATGATTTTAACGGTAGGTTTATTTTAACAGTGAGAAACAGAATGTCAACAAAAATATCCAGAAAAACGCATTTCAAAAAAGTTATAAATTGATTTGCATTTTAATGAGTGAAATAAGTATTTGATCCCCTATCAATCAGCAAAATTTCTGGCTCCCAGGTGTCTTCTATACAGGTAATGAGCTGAGATTAGGAGCACTCCCTTAAAGGGAGTGCTCCTAATCTCAGCTTGTTACCTGTATAAAAGACACCTGTCCACAGAAGCCATCGAATTCCAATCTCTCCACCATGGCCAAGACCAAAGAGCTGTCCAAGGATGTCAGGGACAAGATTATAGCCCTACACAAGGCTGGAATGGGCTACAAGACTATCGCCAAGCAGCTTGATGAGAGGGTGACAACAGTTGGTGCGATTATTCGCAAATGAAAGAAACACAAAATAACTGTAAATCTCCCTCAGTCTGGGGCTCAATGCAAGAGCTCACCTCGTGGAGTTTCAATTATCATCATGGGGAATCGGCCCAGAACTACACGAGAGAATCTTGTCAATGATCTCAAGGTAGCTGGGACCATAGTCACCAAGAAAACAATTAGTAACACACTAGGCTGTGAAGGAGTGAAATCCTGCAGCGCCCGCAAGGTCCCCCTGCTCGGGCCCGTCTAAAGTTTGCTAATGAACATCTAAATGATTCAGAGGAGAACTGGGTGAAAGTGTTGTGGTCAGATGAGACCAAAATCAAGCTCTTTGGCATCAACTCAACTCGCCATGCTTGGAGAAGGAGGAATGTTGCCTATGACCCCAAGAACACCATCCCCACTGTCAAACATGGAGCTGAAAACATTATGCTTTGGGGGTATTTTTTCTGCTAAGGGAACAGGACAACTTCACTGCATCGAAGGGACAATGGGTGAAAACCTCCTTCCCTCAACCAGGGCATTGAAAATGGGTCATGGATGAGTATTCCAGCATGACAACGACCCAAAACACACTGGCAAGGCAACAAAGGAGTGGCTCTAGAAGAAGCACATTAAGGTCCTGGAGTGGCATAGAAAATATGTGGAGGGAGCTGGAGGGTCCAAGTTACCAAACAGCCTGGAAACCTTAACGACTTTGAGAGGATCTGCAAAGAGGAGTGGGACAAAATCCCTCCTGAGATATGTGCAAACCTGGCGGCCAACGACAAGAAACGTCTGACCTCTGTGATTGCCAAGAAGGGTTTTGCCACCAAGTCATGTTTTGCAAAAGGGTCAAATACTTATTTCACTCATTAAAATGCAAATCAATTCATAACTTTTTTGAAATACGTTTTTTTTTTTTTTGTGTTGTTTCTGTCTTTCACTGTTAAAATAAACCGATCATTAAAATGATAGACTGATCATTTCTTTGTCAGTGGGCAAACGTACAAAATCAGCAGAGGATCAAATACTTTTTTTCCCTCACTGTAATACCAACCATTTGGGTATGGCTATAAGCATCTGGTACATTTACATGACACTGCCTGTTAGTAGTCCTAATGTTCCACCTTGTTTTGAGAATTCGTAATTGACTTTGCTATGTCCAATTTTATGATAACATCAATAGGCTTTTGGTCTTGGCCATTTAGTCACATTGAAAAGCTACATTCCTCCATTGAAACTGGGAAAGGGGTTGAAGCTAGGAACATTTAAAATGTATGTAGAATACTTTTTTTAATGATAGTTTTTTGAGAGCTAGCATAGATTGGAAATGTTTGATTTTCTGGGAAATAATTCCAGGTCATATGTTGCCAATCAAGTTTTCCCTTTTCCAATATCACATGGCTACTTATGGTTCAGGAAACAATCAGAGGTAGGTTGCCTGTTGGAAAATAGTACTAGCTATATGTTTATAATAACACAATGAAATTATATAGAAATATAAAGAGAAAATATGGAGGTGGTAGCAGTTATAGTTCATCAGCTTTATTTTTTTGCAGGATAATCATACCAGTACACACTACCAACCTTGTGATTCCAGTAATGAGGAATTCATCTAAACCTTTTAGAAGGTGAACCCATATTTATTCAGAAACCCCCCTCCTCCCATTAGAATAGCTACAACTGGAGCATATATATATATATATATATATATATATATATATATATATATATAAAATAACATTTTATTTTTAAGGCCATGTATTGCTTTTATAAGTTAAAATTCTCTTTCCCATGTGCTAATGAACTCATTGGACTGGTTCATGATCTCAGGACAAGAAGTATTGCTACAGGAGGTAGACGGAGGATGCAAAGGAACTGGGAGTTCTGAAGGACTTTGAGAAGCAATGAGCAGTCTGAAAGAAGATTCCATCACCAGTTAAAAAAACAAGTCAAGTAGCTGTTTATTGTAATCACATACATTGTCCATGCTCATTTGCTAAGAAGGATAGATAGCTTGTGTATGTGTATATTGTATGCGTACATTTTGTAATACTTTGTATATCTTAAATTGCAGCATTTTTGTTTAGTAAAGCAAAGCACATTAATACATGACAGGAGGTTTTTTTCCGTTTCCTTGCTTTTACCGCAATGAACTTTAAAAGAACTGAAGCATATAAATGCCATAAACATAAAACCCCAACAAAACGATATCTAAATTTCTCTAAAATGCTCTGTTTGGGACTTAAAACACAATACTGACAATAATAATTATGTGACCACTACTATACGAAACCCTCTGACTAGAAAAGTGCATGGTCAACCATGAACCATATCAGACTGACCATTAAGTCAATCAATTATAAAGAACCAGTATTATTACCCAAATGGCTTTCCAGAGCTTTATGAGCAGCTAACAACTGATTCTTTTATTTCGATCATCAGTTCATCCCTCACAGAGAAACTAAAATCCTCTCCTCTGATCCATTACAAAGTACAGCAGAAACTTCTTAAAGTGACTCGGTGTTGTTAGGTATGAAGTTCAGGTGCTTAGCGGTGCCTTCAAGTGATGGCAGAAAAAGACCAGGTGGTCCATCTAGTCTGCCTTATTGTCTGCCTATGTTTTTCCTGAGAATGTTACAGTTTGAATTCACGTACTGACTCACTACCTCTGTTGTAAGTCTATTCCAAGCATTAACTACTCTTTTTGTAAAATAATACTTTCAAAGATTCATTTTGAACTTTCCTCCTGCTAGTTTGAGGTCACGTCTCCATGTTCTTGACTTCCTATTGCTCCCATTTCATTTTAATTTGAACATAACCTGCAGCAGCCTGCAATCCCCTTCATTATGGCTGAATATCAGATCGTTCTGATGGAGAACATTTGGCATTGGCATTTAGGGTAAAAAATGACCCTCTTTTTTTTGCCTTCCATATATTCATATTGGCCCATCACTCTCATGGACTACCTCACTGGCCAACAAGAAAAAGTAATGTTCTTACTATGGATGATAAAGGCAAATTTAAAATGTTTTATGGTACTTGAAAAAAATTAGACCTATAAGTTGAACGTAGAGATGGAGAAGCGGTACCTGTTGTCTTTAGCAATGTAACAAACCATAATAATATACAACTATCTGTGCTTCTAAACACTTAAATCAATCAAATATGTTTGGAAAAATCCAAGCTGCTACAATAAATTGTTTCAAGCCCTCTTGAAATATAATGCGCAAAATTATAGTTATCATAAGTGTAGCATTTTGAATCACAACCTATGATAAACATATTGTAACAAACCAAGAGAGTAGTTTAAAATTGAAACCAAATAAAATAAAAAATATCAGACATATGATTGTGTCTTATACAAATGGAGCAATTTTACAATAAAATGCTATACTGTATATATATACACATATATTGTAAAGTTTGGGGGATTGTAGCTCCACAGGACCGAATTCGAGGCTGGTAAACTTTAAACAAAAAGGTTTTTATTTTCAGCAAGCAAATCAAAATAAGGCCTCTAGCAGCACACAAGAAAAAATACAAAATAAAGTCTGCTTATCTTCAGCACAAAGTAAAAGTAAAAAGGCACATACAGTTCACGGATGGGCCTTTATCCCAAGGTTTTAACAGTCCTTGTTGACTATTTTAGTAGCCTCCAGCAAACTCACAGCTCTCCAAAACAGGTGTATTCACCAACTCCTCCTCACCACACCACCTAACACTACTTCCTGTTTTTAAGAGCTGCTTCCTGAAGGCTTCTCACCCTGTGTGTGCTGGAATCCCTGTAGTCAGGGTGGAGACCCTTTCCCACCTGAATATCACTTCAGAGCCTCCAAAATCCCGGGTCCCAAATATTTCTCTATTAACGCAGAGAGAACTGCGAGTCAGTCCTCTCCTGATTAAGGCTATTCCCGGGAATTCCTCACCCATCCTGGGTGACCCACTGAATACTACCACACTTCCCTTAAAGGGACCATAGCCCAAATATCGGTGCTATATAGCACCCGTCCAGGACCCAACCTTGGCATCCTGTACATATCTTCCCCTCTGCCTCAATGTGGAGGTGTTGGAGGCACCATTCAACACCATAAAATGGACTCAGGAGAGGGAATTAGCATTCAGATTTTGTCTCCTGGGTCTGTGCTCTACCACAAAATTAAACTCCATGGGAAATATTATCATAATGGGGGATTTTAATTATCCAGACATAGACTGGGCGGAGGGAACCACTCATTCGACTAAGGCTCACCAGTTCCTAAATGTTTTGCAGGACAATTTCATGATTCAGATGGTAGATGCACCAACTAGAAATAAAGCGTTACTGGATCTACTGATTACCAACTATACAGACCTGATCATGGATGTGGAAATACGGGGCAATTTAGGAAACAGCGATCACAGGTCAATTGGCTTCAGTTTAAATCACACAAATAGGAAACATTAGGGGAATACAAAGACACTGTATTTCAAAAGAGCCAACTACCCTAAATTACGAACCTTGCTAGAAGGCATGAATTGGGATAAAATCTTAGGAAAAAAGAACACAGAGGAGAGATGGGTTTGCTTTAATAGCATATTAAATAAGGGCATTAGCCAATGCATCCCATTAGGTAATACATTTTAAAGAGTGAACAAAACTCCTGGATGGCTTAACTCCAATGTAAAAATGCATATAAAAGCAAAGGAGAAGGCCTTCAAAAAATACAAAGTTGAGGGATCATCATCAGCATTCAGACATTATAAAGAATGCAACAAGAAATGTAAGGGTGCAGTTAGGACAGCTAAGACATTACATGAAAGACACAAAGCGGAGGAGAGCAAAAAAATCCCAAGAAATTCTTTAAGTTTTTAAACAGTAAAAAAGGGAGGACAGACCATATTGGCCCCATAAAGAATGAGGAAGGACATCTGGTTATAAAGGATGGGGATATGGCAAAGGTATTGAATTTATTCTACTCCTCAGTCTTCACAAAGGAATCGGGGGGCTTCAGTAACCCAAACTGCAGTGTTTATCCTCATGACACATCACAGGAAGCACCTCCATGGTTAACAGAGGACAGAATTAGAATTAGACTTGGGAAAATTAACATTAATAAATCACCAGGACCAGATGGCTTGCATCCGAGGGTACATAGGGAAATCAAGTAATTGCCAGACCATTTTTCCTAATTTTTACTGACAGTCTACTGACTGGAATGGTACCAGCTGGTTGGAGAAAAACCAATGTAGCACCAATATTTAAAAAGGGCCCAAAATACATCCCTGGGAATTACAGACCAGTTAGCCTAACATCAATAGTATGTAAGCTCTTGGAGGGGGATGATAAGGGACTATATACAAGATTTTAGTAATAAGAACGGTATCATTAGCAGTAATTAGCATGCATTCATGAAGAATCGTTCTTGCCAAACCAATCTATTAACCTTCTATGAGGAGGTGAGTTGCCATCTAGATAAAGGAAGGCCCGTAGACGTGGTGTATCTGGATTTTGCAAAAGCATTAGACACAGTTCCCCATAAAGGTTTACTGTACAAAATAAGGTCCGTTGGCATGGACCATAGGGTGAGTACATGGATTGAAAACTGAATACAAGGTTGAGTTCAGAGGGTGGTGATAAATGAGGAGTACTCGGAATGGTCAGGGGTGGGTAGTTGGGTCCCCCGGGGATCTGTGCTGGGACCAATCCTATTTATTTTGAACATAAACGACCTGGAGGATAGGATAAACAGTTCAATCTCTGTATTTGCGGATGATACTAAGCTAAGCAGGGCAATAACTTCTCTGCAAGATGTGGAAACCTTTGGAAAAAGATTTGAACAAATTAATGGGGTGGGCAACTACATGACAAATGAGGTTCAATGTAGAAAAATGGGGGTCCTAGTAGATGATAGGCTCAGCAATGGCATGCAATGCCAAGCTGCTGCTAACAAAGCAAACAGAATATTGGCATGCATTAAAAATGGGATTAACTCGAGAGATAAAGCGATAATTCTCCCGATACAAGACTCTGGTCCGGCCGCACCTGGAGTATGCTGTCCAGTTCTGGGCACCAGTCCTCAGGAAGGATGTACTGGAAATGGAGCGAGTACAAAGAGGGGCAACAAAGCTAATAAAGGGTCTGGAGGATATTAGTTATGAGGAAAGGTTGCGAGCACTGAACTTATTCTCTCTGGAGAAGAGACGCTTGAGAGGGGATGTGATTTCAATTTATAAATACCGTACTGGTGACCCCACAATACAGATAAAACTTTTTTGCTGAAGGGAGTTTAACAAGACCCATGGCCACTCGAAGAAAAGAGGTTTAACCTTAACCTCCCTGGCGGTATGATTATGTCAGATTTTTGCATCTCAAAGCGGTACAATTGTTTTGCATAGAAATTTGGCGTTTTATATTGTAGGTCTGTAATTCTTAGCAATAACACATTTAAATCTGTCCAAACAAGAGTCTAGTAGATATCCCGGGTATGATAAAGTTTGAAACACAAAATCATAAATTATAATATAATAAATAACTATAAATAATTATAAAAAATAATAATAATAAAATTAATTTCCCCGCGATTCACTATTGCTCAATTCTGCAAGTGTTCTAATTTACTATCGCTGTTTTCTAGCTGGTCTAAAACCACTTTTGACGTAAAGGGACACTTTTTAGTTGCTATGGACAATCTCAAGTTTCCAGGCAGAAACAACAGTTTATATAATATAAAACTGCATGCAGGGCATAGGACAAAGCACTAGGGACAAAAGGGACGTGAAATAACTTCATACAGTAATGTAATTTGTAAGATTACAGTGTACTGTATGTGTTATGAATTTTCAATATTTTGAATTTGCTGCCGGGCTCCGCCCTCATGCGTTGCGACGCTCGCAGGGAATGGAGCTCAGCACACAGGACATCGGGGCAGAGGACACAGCCCGCGGACACAGCAGGGGGACATTGCAGGATCCTGGGGACAAGGTAAGTACACAGCACCAGGATCCTGCAATGCAATCCCGAGTGTGGCTCGGGGTTACTGGTAATGGTACTGAAATTTAACCCCGAGCCACACTCAGGAAAACCGCCAGTTAGGTTAAACTATGTAGAGGGTTAGTTACTGTAAGAGCGGTAAGGATGTGAAATGGCTTCCACAGTCGGTGGTCTCAGCGGGGGGCAGCGATAGTTTCAAAAAACTATTAGATAAGCACCTGAATGACCGCAACATACAGGGATATACAATGTAATACTGACATATAATCACACATATAAGTTGGACTTGATGGACTTGTGTCTTTTTTCAACCTCACCTACTATGTAACTATGTAAAAATAGTTAACTGAACAGACGGAAGTTATTTTATAAAGTAAAACTTAAATAAGTGTTTTTTTTTGTTTTATTTATTTATTTATTTGCTGCTCTTTCAGAAAATATAACGTCACAAGCCATACCTATATTTTTCATAGAATACTTGGTTATGAAAAATCTCAGAAGTAATGAGTAAAATGCAATCCCTAATGAAAAGCCGAGCCAACAAATTATCTGCACATTAAAATGAAGTGGGAGCTGCTTGTAGAGAAGATTGTAAAACCTTAATAAATTTCCCCTAAATAAAGATTAGCAGATAGTACATCTGGAACAACATGAGTTCATCCAGGTTTGTTGTTTATCTAAAAATTGTATCCTAATAATCTTCACAAACTCCATCTGGCAAGGCAGCCACTTGGGATGAAGTTTAGAGAAAAAGCCTTCCAGGGAGTTTCGTTCATACATTCTCCAAAGTCTTTGAAACATGAAGGGAGGTATTTGGTCTTCTAAATTATAGCCTAGAGTTCCATTGTACTATTGCTCATACTAACAAAACTTACATGCACATTAATGGAATCCTCTGTTTGCTTAGTCTAGCAACAGCGAACAATAGTAGGAAAGATCTACATTTGATTGCTTTAAATATTTAGACTTTATTATGTACGGTAATGACTCTTATGAGGACACATCTCCTTTATCAGCAACATGCGTTTTCCATGGAAGCTGTTCTAGGGAAAGGGAACTTTTTGTTACTATTACTTCTCGTATTTTTATTGTGCCAACATATTTCAAAGCACTTTATAGAGTTCATTACTTATATAAGAAAATATAAATATAATTAATAATAGTTATTTTTTTATATTAATAACATTATACTGATAATAATAATCATGTTATTAAAGCTCATCTATGGGGATAAATGTCCCCCACTCATTTCACCTGCACCTAGCTAACTAAAAACTTTTATAAAAACAAAAAAACAAAAACTAAGCAAGAGAAAACTATTTCTTATTTGATTCTTCATTGTATCGATCTGCAGTGGGGGAAGGTTGTTCTTCCAGCGCCCACATTGCTTCCTGGTAATGTGAAAGTTGCCTATTAATATGAAGACATCTGACATATGAAGACTGTTTTTTACAGTTTTGTCCCCTAAGGGACAAAATATGTGTAGTACTTTGTCCTATGTTTCTAAGTGGTTTCTAACCCTAGTTATGAGATCTGGCCTGCCCCCTTCCTCTCCTGTAGCATCTGATCTGACAACAACACCAGTGGTGCTTCAAAGCATCTTCAAAGCCTCCATAGAAGTCTATGGCAAAGCCTGCTTGAAGCTCCACTGAAGCCCCACAAAGCCTCAAAGAAGCCCCACCAAAGCCCCATTGAAGCACCAAGCAAAAGCAAGGTGTAAACATGACTGTCATGCCGCGTACACATGGGCGGACTTTTCGACGGACTAGGTCTGGCGGACTTTTCCATGGACTTTCCGAATGAACGGACTTGCCTACACACGATCAGCCAAAGTCCAACGGATTCTTACGTGATGACATACGACCGGACTAAAACAAGGAAGTTCATAGCCAGTAGCCAATAGCTGCCCTAGCGTCGGTTTTTGTCCATCGGACTAGCATACAGACGAGCGGACTTTTCGACCGGACTCGAGTCCGTTGGAAAGATTTGAAACATCTTTCATTTCTAGGTCTGTCGAACGTTTGGGAAAAAAAGTCCGCTGGAGCCCACACGTGATCGAATTATCCACTGGACTCCGGTCCGCCGGGCCAAGTCTGCCGTAAAGTCTGCTCGTGTGTACGCGGCATAAGCTAACTATTTTATTTAGTGACAGGGGCTTTGACTGCCGTTCAGAGAGCTTTAACAAAGCCTGCCCGAAGCCTTCTTTTGAAGCAACTGTAAACTAGGCTTCATGTACACGGGATGTTTAAAAACCTCTCCTGAACGCTGGACAGCTAGTAACCG
Source organism: Lithobates septentrionalis (assembly GCA_037952835.1). Classification (NCBI taxonomy): domain Eukaryota; kingdom Metazoa; phylum Chordata; class Amphibia; order Anura; family Ranidae; genus Lithobates; species Lithobates septentrionalis. The sequence continues at coordinate 1,546,998 of JBBDGP010000977.1, read as the reverse complement.
ACGGTTAAAAACGTCCATTGGTAGGATAAGATAAACACCCAACCACTCCTAAACGTCCGTTTGCTGCTGATAGACGGACATTGAGGAGCAGTTGGGTGTTTTTTTTCAGCAGCCCCTGAAGTCTCCTCTATGTTATCTTATCTGTCTATGTACTCTGAGTAGTTTATAGTCCTTTAGAGGTAGTTGAGTTTAGTGGCCTTTTTTTAAAGCAAAAAATTGCGTTCAGGACATAAGTTTATTGGCATTTGAAACGGCCAAATGCTTGTAACAGCGTGCAAACACGCCTAAACGTGGTAACTCACATTTAGACGCGTTCCGTTTATAGACGTTTTCAGTGGAGATACATTTCTGACCATTTATGTAAAAAAAAAAAACTCTTCTAAATGCAAATGCGGCTAAACGCGGCATGTAAACGCAGCACAACGAACGTTTTTAACCGTCGGTTACTAGTTGTCAAGTTCCAGCCTTCAGGATTTTGAACATCCCATGTACATTAAGACTTAAACCTTTATTTTCAGATGGTCCCACACCATGAGGGCCTCCAGAAATCTTGAGAGAATACAGAGTCCAATCGGACAGCTGAGAGTACTCCACTCCATCTGTAATAATAGTACAGTTCCATCTACAGAATGGAGGGAAACCTATCTATCTAGCCACAGATACCAGGGATAACAAGGATCTGTGGCTTACGCATGCATTTGCAAATGTGTGCCCCTGCTTTTAACGCATACTGTTAAGCAGGTTTACTTGGTTGTCTGCGGGCTGGTTGGTAAGTTAACTGGTTGGTAAGCGCACGCCGATGTACGTCGGCAGAATGGCACGGCTGGGCAAATGGGCGTACTACGTCCATTTGAATTCCCCGCCATGCCATTGCATGTGCGCGCGCCGGCTGGGAGCTCCGTGAGTCGGGTCGCGGGTCCCGCGGACTCGATCACCGCGGGGATACCCGCGATCGCCTCACGGAGAGGACGAATGGGGAGATGCTGATGTAAACAGCATCTCCCCGTTCTGCCTAGTGACAAGTATCACTGGATCTCTGCTCCCTGTCATTGGGAGCAGAGATCAGTGACGTCACACACCAGCCCATCCCCCTGACAGTTAGAAATCACTCCCCTAGGAGACACACTTAACCCCTCCCCGCCCCCTAGTGGTTAACCCCTTCACTGCCAGTGTCATTTACACAGTAATCAATGCATTTTTAATCGCACTGATCGCTGTATAAATGACAATGGTCCCAAAAATGTGTCAAAAATGTCCGACATGTCCGCCATAACGTTGCAGTCACAATAAAAATCGCTGATCGCCGCCATTACTAGTAAAAAAAATTTTTTTAATAAAAATGCTATAAAACTATCCCCTATTTAGTAAACGCTATAACTTTTGCGCAACCCAATCAATCAACGCTTATTGCGATTTTTTTTTACCAAAAATATGTAGAAGAATACGAACGGCCTAAACTGAGGAAAATAAATGTTTTTTTATATATTTTTGGGGGATATTTATTATAGCAAAATGTAAAAAATAATGCGTTTTTTCAAAATTGTCGCTCTTATATTGTTTATAGCGCAAAAATAAAAATCGCAGAGGCGATCAAATACCACCAAAAGAAATCTCTATTTGTGGGAAAAAAAGGACGTCAATTTTGTTTGGGAGCCACGTCGCACAACCGTGCAATTGTCAGTTAAAGCGACGCAGTGCCGAATCGCAAAAAAACGCTCTGGTCAGGAAGGGGGTAAAATCTTCCGGGGCTGAAGCGGTTAAGCTTGTTTTTTTTCCTTGGATTTATCCTTGGCCTTATTTATAACTGTTGTTAGTCTTCCAATGCTTCTTACCGTGATAGCCAGCTATAGATGGGGGCAAGTGGCGTACCATTTTTGGAAACCTATACCTGCCTACACATGGACAGCAAAACAAACTTTACAAAGGAAATAAGTCACCACTCATTTTTTTTTTTTAGAAAAAAACAATTAGAGGACAGTTATTATTACATATGGTTGCTGACAGTCATTTAAAAAAAAAAAAAAAAGGAAGTGCAATGCTGCGTACACACAATCGGATTTTCCGACGGGAAATGTTGGATGTGAGCTTGTTGGGGATAAGTCCGACCGTATGTACGCTCCATTGGACATTTTACCACTTTCCGCCAACAAATGTTGGCTAGCATGCTCTCAAATTTTCCGCCAACAAATGTGTGTTGTCGGATTTTCCGATCGTGTGTACACAAGTCCGTCGGACAAAAGTCCAAAGTACAAACACGCATGCTCGGAAGCAGAAGTGGTCGATCTTGTAAACTAGCGGTCGTAATGGAGAATTAGCATTTATGAAGCGGCAAATTATGAAATTTCCAAATGCAGCGCACAATTCTCTTCTTCTTTAATGGGATGCCGACTCCCAAACTGTCATTTGAAGTAAAACACATAGCCAAGTATAATTCTGCACAATTTTTTTATTGTGCATTAAAAAAAAGAAAACAAATAAAGTTAGACATGCTATCTGCCAATAGAACTTAACCAAAACGTGCATTCTATGCATCCAAAAATATAGAAAATATACCAAATAAAATCATTATTGAACCAAAAAAATAATGTCAAAGCAATAACTCCAAGGCCAATAATAAATAATTATCTCCTCCGATTCCACAACATGGCTGGTTGAATAACGGCCGCTCAGAAACAAACTGAAAAGCACAAAATGAAAAGTGCGAATCAACACTCACCAGACTTCTACTAACACGAAATTAGCAGAAGGAGCCCAAAGGGTGGCTCTAAAGAGCTGAAAAACCACGTAGTACGTCACTACGTTCGTAATTGTTGGCCAACATTTGTGTGACCGTGTGTATGCAAGACAAGTTGGAGCCAACACCCTTCGAACAAAAATCCACGGAAAGTCCTATCCTTAGCTTTAGTACGTGAATACCTCTTCATTTAAATATTTCAATGAAATAATTATTTACTATCTTGAACTTGAAAGTTACTATTATTTCTAAATAGTAAAGTTATTATGCGCCAGTTCTTGTTGATATTTAATATTAACATGGCAGAAGTAAACTGTGGGATTACAGTACATAGTGGAGCAATTAGTATGAACCATAATAAATATTAGTCTACATCAGATAGAGAACTGACTGTAACACTCCCATACCATTCCACTGTATACAATATTTTCTTTAAGCAAGATAACATCCATCCTGGCTATTTATTTATATAAAGAGGCTTTACAAGGAAAGACATGTTGGGATTCCTATCTCACTTTTCAAAGTTTCCTACAAAAAAAAAAACCCTGGGAGAAATGTATTTAGTGTAGTCGATTTCTGTTTCTTGTTCAGTTTTTATTTTGAAAATAGTTTGAGAAAAATAACATCACAAAAATACGAGAGCAAGTACTGTCAACATGCTAACAAATAGTTATTGAAGAAAAGGAAGAAAGGAGAAAAAGAATAAAGTTACATGCTATGACAGCACCATCTGTAACTAATAGACAAAAATATTTCTTTTTTTTTATTTCAGGTACTTTTACAATTTACGCAGCACTTTACATACAGTATCTCACAAAAGTGAGTACACCCCCTGACATTTTTGTAAATATTTTATTATATCTTTTCATGTGACAACACTGAAGAAATGACACTTTGCTACAATGTAAAGTAGAGAGTGTACAGCTTGCATAACAGTGTACATTTTCTGTCCCCTCAAAATAACTCAACACACAACCATTAATGTCTAAACTGCTGGCAACAAAAGTGAGTACACCCCTAAGTGAAATGTCCAAATTGGGTCCAAAGTGTCAATATTTTGTGTGGCCACCATTATTTTCCAGCACTGCCTTAACCCTCTTGGGCATGGAGTTCACCAGAGCTTCACAGGTTGCCACTGGAGTCCTCTTCCACTCCTCCATGATGACATCACAGAGCTGGTGGATGTTAGAGACCTTGCGCTCCTCCACCTTCCATTTGAGGATGCCCCACAGATGATCAATAGAGTTTAGGTCTGGAGAAATGCTTGGCCAGTCCATCACCTTTACCCTCAGCTTCTTTAGCAAGGCAGTGGTCGTCTTGGAGGTGTGTTTGGGGTCGTTATCATGTTGGAATACTGCCCTGCGGCCCAGTCTCTGAAGGGAGAGGATCATGCTCTGCTTCAGTATGTCACAGTACATGTTGGCATTCATGGTTCCCTCAATGAACTGTAGCTCCCCAGTCCTCTTCCACTCCTCCATGATGACATCACGGAGCTGGTGGATGTTAGAAACCTTGCGCTCCTCCACCTTCCGTTTGATGATGCCCCAGAGACATTGCAAACAGGCCTGGCTATTTATTTATTGTAACTGGAGTTTAACTTTAATTCATTGAGAAACAGTATAGACTATAATGGATTATTTTATTTTATTCATATTTCATTATATTATTTAATTTATTTATTTATTACATTTTTATTAAAAATAGAAACTGGTTATGAATTTGGTTTTATTTCTGCCAAAGTCTGGCACTCCCACGTTTTTTAATGACCATGATTCCTTTACCAATTTACTGAAGAAAGCTAATCAATTATACGTAATTCTTAACTGCCCCCCCCAATACCTTGCAATCCCATGACTTTTCCTGACCATAGATCTGTGGAAGATCCTGGCAAACATTAAACACTAGGCCTGGGATTGTCCCCCTGTCAGAACACAATAACTCAGTGGGGTAGATCCCTCTACTAACATCAGATTGTTAGTACAGGATCTCCTCTGGAGCTCTTCCATTTTTTTTTTCATTCAGCTCGGTGGGTTGAACAAAAAAACAAAACTGATAGTGTCTACTAGGCATTAGGCTAGGTTTAGACCTGCGTCTAAAAAGCTATCTGCATTCGGATAGCTTTTCAGAGGCAATAGGCAAGTGGTGAGGTGGCGCCACAATACCTCCTAACAGTGATTCTAAAGTTGTTGTTTTTTTGTAATAGCAAACATGTTATATTTACCTGCTTTTTGCACTGGTTTTGCATAGAGCAGCCCTGTTCTCGGGTCCCTCGCCAGTGCTTCTGGCTCCTCCCCCCTGCTGAGTGTCCCCACAGCAAGCCACTTGCTATGGAGGCTCTTGTACAGGTTCGCTTCCAAGCCAGCTCTTTGTGTCCATTGACACACAGAGCACGGCTCTGCCCCACCCCCTGCTCCCTTCTCACTGGCTGTGGTTGACAGGAGGGAGGGGGCCAAGAGAACGACTGCTCTTGTGCACATTGCACAGACTCAGGTAAGTATAAAGGGGGCTGGGGAGTTGCATGCAGAAGGTGTTTTACCTTAATGAATACCATGAATTATGGTAAAAAGCCTTTTGCCTTTAGAACCACTTTAGCTGCTGCTAACAAAGCAAACAGAATATTGGCATGCATTAAAAAGGGGGTTAACTCCAGAGATAAAACAATAATTCTCCCGCTCTACAAGACTCTGGTCCGGCCTCACCTGGAGTATGCTGTCCAGTTCTAGGCACCAGTCCTCAGGAAGGATGTACAAAGAAGGGCAACAAAGCTAATAAAGGGTCTGGAGGATATTAGTTATGAGGAAAGGTTGAGAGCACTGAACTTATTCTCTCTGGAGAAGAGACGCTTGAGAGGGGATATGATTTCAATTTACAAATACTGTACCTGTGACCCCACAATAGGGATAAAACTTTTCCGCAGAAGGGAGTTTAACAAGACTCGTGGCCACTTAATAAAATTAGAAGAAAAGAGGTTTGACCTTAAACTACGTAGAGGGTTCTTTACTGTAAGAGCGTCAAGGATGTGGAATTCCCTTCCACAGGCGGTGGTCTCAGCGGGGGGGCACTGATAATTTAGAAATTATTAAATAAGCACCTGAATGACCACAACATACAGGGATATATAATGTAATACTGACATATAATCACACACATAGGTTGGACTTGATGGACTTGTGTCTTTTTTCAACCTCACCTACTACCCTGTTTCCCCGAAAATAAGACCTAGCGTGATTGTCAGTGATGGCTGCAATATAAGCCCTACCCCCCAAATAAGGTCTTCCCTGTTTCCCCGAAAATAAGCCCTACAAGGACTTTAACTAGGGCTTATTTGGGGGGTAGGGCTTATATTGCAGCCATCACCGACAGTCACGCTAGGTCTTATTTTCGGGGAAACAGGGTATGTAACTATGCACTGTATGTTTTCTGATGCCTAGTAGGCTAGTAGTTATATTTAGACACCCTGAAAAACTGCTGTAAAAGAAAGTAAAGTTAGGACTATAAAAATGGAGGTTGTTAGCTCGATGTCTATCCGTCTACATTCATGTCTTCAATTCGGCTTAAAGGAGTTGTAAGGGCAGAAGGTTTTTTTATCTCAATGCATTCTATGCATTAAGATAAAAAAAAAACATCTGTGTGTAGCAGCCTTCCCAGCCTCCCTAATACTTACCTGAGCCCCATCTAGATCCAGCGATGTCCAATGGTGTTTAAGCCATCCGGGACACTCCTCCTAAATTGCCTGAGACACAGCAGCAGTACCATTGGCTCCCAGGTGAGTCAGCCAATCAGGGGAGAGAGGGGACGGGGCCAGGTCGGGGCTCTGTGTCTGAATGGACACACAGATCTGACTCAGATGCCCTTATAGAGAGCTGCTGGCTGTGGGGGCACTCGACAGGAGGGAGGGGCCAGGAGCAGCAAAGAGGAACCCGAGAAGAGAAGGATCAGGGCTGCTCTGTGCAAAACCAACTGCACAGAGGAGGTAGGTATAACATGTTTATTATTATTTATATTTTTTTTAAACAAGACTTTGCAATCACTTTAAAAATCAAAATAAAGCCTTCTTAAAAATAAATTTCCTGGTATTCCAGGTAAGTTAGGAACAACCACTGTAATTGTGGTGCCTACTACAGTGATTTCCAGCTTCCACGGTGGACCAATGTAACTATGTAAAAGTTGCCATACTTGGAATTCAGTTTTAAATATTTACTGTTGAACATTCAACACTAAATACTTTTTTTAAAACTTTTGCTTTTTTTAAAGGCCACTAAAAGTAAAAGCAATTTCATGCTACTCCTTCATATTAAAAGAATAATGAGACTTATAACTCAAACCAGCCAGTAGGGTTGTACCTACCTGAGTTTAAATCAATAAGAACAAGTGAAGATTATTTTTAATTGGGTTCTTCTAAGTTATCTTACTACAATTTGCACTTCTTTATTAAAAAACATTCTTATTTTTTATTTTTTTCAAATGTAGGTGTCCCTGTGTTTGAATTTTTTCTTGATGAAAAAAATGTCCTCTATATTCTGAAGTACTAAGGGAAGACATCCAACCTCCAGTTCACTCCATTACGCACAGTGGTATTAATTAGCCAATTAAACAGGGTGGAAGCTAATGCCAAATGAGAAGACCATTAAGATATGGCTATTTTTCCTTATTCTGTAATTAACACAGAAATGATGTAAATTGTATGCCATTTGTCTTTTGTGTATACTGATGCCCCTATTTCATTAACAGTAACATGGCATGCAATCACCCTTGAATACTAGGGAACTTGTCCCTGAAAACATCTATTCCATGAAGTGCTTATGACTGCTGTGTCCTCTAACATCTAAATCAGCTGGGTGGTCTGAATGTTATCATTTAGGAAATAAACTACCGGGCCTATTTAATAACGTACTACAAAGAGAAATGATGATGTAACTTGTAACACCCATACAGATTTCTCCTTTTAACCACTTGCCCTGCGGAAGATTTACTCCCCCTTCCTGACCAGGCCATTTTTTTTGCGATACGTCACTGTGTAACTTTAACTGAAAATTGTGCGATCGTGCGACGTTGTACCCAAATAAAATTGATGTCCTTTAGAGCTTTATTTTGGTGGTATTTGATCACCTCTGCGGTTTTTATTTTTTGCGCTATGAACGGAAAAAGATCGAAAATTGTGAAAAAAAATGATATTTTGTGCTTTTCGTTATAAAAACATCCAATAAACTCAATTTTAGTCATACATTTAGGCCAAAATGTATTCGGCCACATGTCTTTGGTAAAAAAAAATGTCAATAAGCGTATATTTATTGGTTTGCGCAAAAGTTATAGCGTCTACAAGCTAGGGTAGACCGATAATAAAAAAAAAAACAATATTTTTACCTTTCTGCTATAAAACTTTTCTAATAAAAAAATAGAAAAAAAAAACAAATTTCTTCATCAGTTTAGGCCAATATGTATCCTGCTACATATTTTTTAAATATGTAAAGGCAATATTTGTAAAGACAATTAGCAACTTATAGTGGGACTGCGATATCGCGGCGGACAGTCGGAACACTAACTGATACTTTGACAGTTTTTGGGGACCAGTGACTCAAATACAGTGATCAATGCTAAAAATATGCACTGTCATTGTACTAATGACACTGGCAGGAAAAGGGTTAACTGTGTGCCTAGCTGTTTTTTGTATTACTGTCGGGGAGGTGCTTGTACTAGGGGAAGACGTGGATCCATGTCCCTGCTTTGCAGGAACACAGGATCCATGTCTATTGTACTGACAGATCGGTGATCTACCTTGTTTACATAGGCAGACTGCCATTCCCCCTCTGTACCGAAGGATCGGCAGGTGCCAGTGGACATGGAGTTGGTGGTACCCACTGATCAGCTCCTGTTGTGTATAATCACAACGGGAGCAGGCTCCTGGTGGCGCGCATTCACGCCCCAGATGCGAAAGTGTCTAATCACGTACCTGGTACGTGATCCGGCACAGCTGTGCCACTTTGCCACGGTATATTCAAGTTATACGGTCGGCAGGTGGTTAAAGCGGCTGTATACCCCGCCTACACATTTTTACCTACAGGTAAGCCTATAATAAGGCTTACCTGTAGGTAAAATTAATCTCTCCCAAACCTGTACGGTTTAGGAGATAGTCACCCTGCATGCAGCCTCTGATGTCAGCGGCGCATGCACTCTGAAGGTCCGGCGGATGCTGCCGGATCTTGTCAGAAAGAGGGCTCCCGTGCGCATGCGCGGGAGTGATGACATCGTGGCTTCGGCCACTCACTGCGAACCCGGAAGAAATGCAGAGAGAACATGTCAGCTCCCTCAGCAGTGACCGGGAGGTGGTGCGGGCGCTTCGTTCTAAGGTAAGTATTTCGTAATGAGCTAGTATACAGTGCATACTAGCTCCTTAGGCCTTTGCCTTACAAGTTTTTTTTATTTTTATTTTTTTCTGGGCATACAACAGCTTTAATAGTTAGAGCGTATGTAAACCCTAACAATAAATATCTTGTATTTTCTCCCTTTTTTTCCGGTAAATATACCATTAAAGCATTCTGTTATATCGGTTCAATAAGTGCAAAAACAAAAATACTCTGGGGCCCATAGCAGCCTGCCCCAATTTATGCACCTATTCTCAAGAATGAAAGTATAAATATTTGATAGCGTTAAACATAAGTATATTAGTACTTTCAGTAAAATCTATTTTAAGCTATAAGAAAACATGCCATAAATCAAAGACTAATCAACACAAAGGATACAGTGCAGGGGGGGGCAGAAGGGCACAGTAGAGGGGGGGGGGGGGGTCAGGATGGCACAATACTGGGATCAGAAGAGCACACGAGACGCTGCCCGAGACACGGCTATCCTGGGACGGCTTACCAAAAAGCGTGACTGTCTCGGCAAATTCGGGACAGTTGGCGAGTATGATGTAATGCATGAATATCATGGGAGCCTCATGCACCCCGGGCCCCCTCTGCGCAGTGCCCAGGGGTGTCTATGCAATAACTTAAAGCAAAACTTTTTTTTTTTTTAGTTTTGGATAGAGAAGAGATGGATTAGAACACCTGTCCGTGTTTATTGCTGTCTGTGTCCCTGTTAGGGAGATTCACTCTCTCTGTTTGTCCTGTTTATCATTATCATTGAAAGTGAAAGTAAAAGAAAATCCCAAATTTTGGGATGTCCCCAGAAAAGTAAAAGAGGGGGAATCTTCCAATGGGGACACTAGTTCTGGTGACCTGGGGGTCCTCAAGAGATTTTCTTAATTTGCAAGGATTTCCTCTCACTTCCTGTTTGGCTATGGGACAGGAAGTGAAGGTAAATCTCTCCAATGGGACAAAGATGGCAAAAATAAACCTTACAGGGGTTATAACCCTCCCTTACTCTATCCAAAATGAAAAAAGACTTTTGCCTATAGTTTTACTTTAGGACAGCTCTGGAGCTGATCTTTTACCGTGCTGTTCAGTTATCAGTAATGCCCTGTACACACGGCCGGTTTTGCCGTCGGAATAAACTCTGAAGGTTTTTACGACAGACATGTCCTCTATCTAAGTCCGTCTGAATTTCCGACAGAAAAAGTCCGATGGGGCATTCACACGGTCGGAATATACTATGAAAAGCTCCCATCGGACTCTTTCTGTCGGAAATTCTGCTCGTGTGTACACGGCATTAGTATTGTTCCTGGCTATCCCTGGGAGCTAAAAAAATCTATTTTTTTTTTTTCAGAAAAGATGAAAGAGGTAGGTATTTTATATCTTAACACACTTTCTGCCTGTAGCACTCACCTCTGAAAGGGCCTGCTGATTTGCCACAGGTTCATTTCCCAGATTAGTGCATTTGCACAAAGCAACAGTCACTCTTTCTGGCTCAATGAACAATCTAGGGGTTGCTTTCTTTTAACTTTATTACACCTGACCTTTTGGTTAGATTTACAGCAGTACTGCACCCTCAGAATCCTAATCAGTGAGCCTCCTCTAGACCACTGCACCATTTTAATCTTGCCTAGATACATCTCACATCACTATCATCCATTTGTATCTTTCTCAGTATGAACTGTGTGAACTCTTAAATTGATCATATCCAAAAACCGCAGCTCCAGTGCTGAGACACCAGGGGCGGACTGACCATTGAGCCACTCGGGCACTGCCCGAGGGCCCTGGGCCACTAGGGGGCCCCATCAGGGTTGCCAGCCTCAGTAAAACCAGGGACAGTATGTATAAATCTGTGGTTTTTTTACATCTGTCTGTGTATACTGTGTGTACATGTATGTGTATACTGTGTGATTGTATACTGTGTGTGTGTATACTGTGTGGCCCCATAATCTCTGATTGCCTGGGGGCCCCATAATCTCCTATTGCCCGGGGGCCTCATGAGTTATCAGTCTGCCCCTGTGAGACACCCAGTCAACGGACCATACTGGACCATACTGGACTGTTCCTCTGCAGGTTAATCTGTCCAGTATTACTGGACCCTGCATACACCCTCATTCACTGGCAACACTAGCTAGGGGGCAGGGTTAAATAAACCTATAGGTTTTTCTCCACCACATACCCCTTTCCCTGATCTCTCTGTCAAAATCGATGATACAAGTATCAGCCCATCCCCACATGCCAAGGTTCTAGGTGTAGTCCTGGACACTGAACTCTCCTTTAAGCCCCAGGTCCAATCACTGTCCAAATCTTGCCACCTCAACCTCCGCAACATCTCCAAAATACGCCCCTTTCTAACCAATGACACAACAAAGCTCCTAATTCACTCCGTGGTCATCTCTCACCTCGACTACTGCAACTCCCTTCTCATTGGCTTACCTCTACATAGGCTATTCCCCCTTCAATCCATCGTGCCAGACTCATCTACCTTACCAATCGCTCTGTGTCTACTACTCCTCTCTGTCAATTCCTCCACTGGCTTCTGCTCACCCAATGAATTAAATTCAAAATACTAACAACTAACAACAACTTACAAAGCCATTCACAATTTAGCCCCCAGCTACATCACTAGCCTAGTCTCTAAATACCAACCTACTCGTTCTCTTCGTTCCTCCCAAGACCTCCTGCTCTCTAGCTCCGTCGTTACCTCCTCCTTTGCTCGCTTCCAGGACTTTTCCAGAGCCTCTCCAATCCTATGGAACTCCTTAAAGTGGTTGTAAACCCTTACAGACCACTTTGACCTACAGGCAGGGCCGGACTGGCCTACCGGGATACCGGGAGATTTCCCGGTAGGCCGCCTGAGTTGCGGCTGCAGTGCTCCCCTCTCTCCTGCTCCTGTGTCACGGAGCTGGCTGGGTCTGTGTTCGGCGGCCGCGCTGTAACACGGTCCCGCCCCCCTAGACCGGCTTGTGTGATAGTGGATAGAATCAGTGTTCCGCCTATCACACGAGCCGGTCTAGGGGGGCGGGACCGTGTTACAGCGCGGCCGCCGAACACAGACCCAGCCAGCTCCGGACCGTGACACACAGGAGCAGGAGAGAGGGATCCAGTAGATGCCCGGCCCGCCCGTACAGTCCGCCCTGTGTGCCTGTATAGGAGGATCGGCGGGGTTTACTTCCTCTTTAATCCAACCTGTCTGACTATCTCCTACTCTATTAGCTTTTAGACGATCCCTGAAAACCCTTCTCTTCAGAGAAGCCCACCCTACCCACACCTAACAACTGTATTTTCATTTTCTCCATCAGCTCATCCCCCACAGTTATTACCTTTTGTTTCCACTTGACCCTCCCTTCTAGATTGTAACCTCTACCGAGCAGGGCCCTCTGATTCCTCCTGTATTGAATTGTATTGTAACTTTACTGTCTGCCCTCATGTTGTAAGCTCTGTGCAAACTGTTGGCGCTGTATAAATCCTGAATAATATTAATAATAATAATAATATTAATACCTGTGGTTATAGATATATACTGTATATATGTGGTGGACATGGCTTTTAAATAGTATGAGTGAATATTATGTGATGTGGTACCAGTTTTATTGTTAGTCCTTTCCTTGCTTAACATTAATAAAAAAAAATTCTAGTGGATACAGTGAGTTGAACTAATTCATATTATTCTTGATATGAGAAGGTTGAACTAAATCAGGTCTTTTATTCTCAGTCACTATGTTATGTTCTTCACCGATAGCTCCTCCATCTCATTCATAGTTTGCCTTGAGTATAGCTCAAATAAATATTTTGCAATACTGTTAAGGGTAGTATCTTGAGGGTCATCCAATCTTAGTGTATGATATCTAAAAAGATGGCAGTCCAATCAGCAGCTTCATAACTGTTTGGTAGAAGCGTGGAAAATATTGCATAAAAAATAACTTAAAATGATCGTTTAAAAACATGCATTTTAGACATTTAATTTCCTTTCCATCAGCTGCCCAGGATCTTTGGAGGTTGCATGGCACCAGTAAGCAAATGGTTGTTTGCTGACCTGACTGTAGTCAGCTAAGTAGGGTGCAGATCATCCCATTTCCATTAAAACCTGCATGATGGTTTTAGGTCACTAGCATGGACAATGCAGGCCGGCCTTGATTTTAATGAAGGAAGTTACATTTAAACACAATTTGAGAAGTCCAGCCTTTCAGTGAGATAAAGGGCCATCTCCTGGTCAAAGAGGCAAGAGAAAACCCCTTTTCCAGTTAAAAACTTTTCAAGGCTTTAGGGTACCTTTTGATTGTGCCATTATCTGGCACTCCCGTATTTGAGGTTGCCATATTTGGGATCTTAATATGTGTTTTTCAATAAAACCTTGCAAAATTTGGAGGCCCAAAAATTTTCTAGGGGACCCAACTTACATGTTGCACATAATGTTGTCATAGAGTGTGAAATGAATGTGACACAGATCCACTTTTCAATATATTGCAATGTAGATAAATATTGCTTTCAATAGTTTTCTAGCTTTCTCTTTTTTTTTTTGATAATGGATTCCTAACGTAACATTATTATATTACCAATAGGTAATAAGTTGTGCATTTATACCATCTGTAAAACAACCTCAAGTGGAAGCTTTAAGCTTTAATATTCTACTTTTGGTTAGATTTTAAACACAGGAAAAGCCCTGATTTACTGGTGGATCATGTGTCATCATAGGCTGGGTAGTACATGACAAATCTTAGTTCATGCCAAATTTGCTGATTACCCATCATACTAGTCCACTAAAAGACATAATAAGTGAAGTTCCTTTCAATTATACAGTGCCTTGAAAAAGTCTTCATACCACTTGAAATTTTGCACATTTTTTCATGTTAAAACCAAAAACGTAAATGTGTTTTATTGAGATTTTATTTGATAGACCAACACAAAGTGGCACATAATCGTGAAGTGGAAGGGAAATGATAAATGGTTTTAAACATTTTTTACAAATAAATATCTGAAAAGTGTGGCGTGCATTTGTATTCAGCCCCCTTTACTCTGATACCCCTAACTAAAATCTAGTGGAAACAATTGCCTTCAGAAGTCACCTAATTAGTAAATAGAGTCCACCTGTGTGTAATTTAATCTCAGTATAAATACAGCTGTTCTGTGAAGCCCTCAGAGGTTTGTTAGAGGACCTTAGTAAACAAACAGCATCATGAAGGCCAAGGAACACACCAGACAGGTCAGGGATAGAGTTATGGAGATGTTTAATGCAGGGTTAGCTTATAAAAAAAATATCCCAAGCTTTGAACATCTCACGGAGCACTGTTCAATCCATCATCCGAAAATGGAAAGAGTATGACACAATTGAAAACCCACCAAGACATGGCCGTCCACCTAAACTGACAGGCCGGGCAAGGAGAGCATTCATCAGAGAAGCAGCCAAAAGGCCCATGGTAACGCTGGAGGAGCTGCAGAGATCCAGAGCTCTGATGAGAGAATCTGTCCGCAGGACAACTATTATGCCGCGTACACACAATCGAAAATTCGGCCAGCAAAAGACCGATGAGAGCTTGCGACCGTGTGTATGCTCCATCGGACTTTTGCTGGCGGAGTTCCCACCAGCAAAAGATTGAGAGCAGGTTCTCAATTTTTCGGTCGGATAAAGTTCCTATCCGAAAATGCGATCGTCTGTACAAATTCCAACGCCCAAAATTCCTACGCATGCTCGGAAACAATTCAACGCATGCTCGGAAACATTGAACTTCATTTTCTCGGCTCGTCGTAGTGTTGTACGTCACCGCGTTCTTGACAGTCGAAAGTTCAGAGATGCAAGGCAAGCTTGAGCGGAATTCCGTCGGGAAAACCATCTAAGTTTTTTTTTCTCACAAATCTGACCTTTATGGAAGAGTGGCAAGAAGAAAGCTATAGTTAAAAGAAAGCCATAAGAAGTCCCATTTACAGTTTGCGAGAAGCCATGTGGGAGACACAGCAAACATGTGGAAGAAGGTGCTTTGATCAGATGAGACCAAAATTTTACTTTTTGGCCTAAAAACAAAATGCGGAAAACTAACACTGCACATCACCCTGAACACACCATCCCCACTGTGAAACATGGTGGTGGCAACATCATGTTGTGGGGTGCTTTTCTTCAGCAGGGACAGGGAAGCTGGTCAGAGCTGATGGGAAAATGGATGGAGCCAAATACAGGACAGTCTTATGCCCCGTACACACGGTCGGACTTTGTTCGGACATTCCGACAACAAAATCCTAGGATTTTTTTGTGACGGATGTTGGCTCAAACTTGTCTTGCATACACACGGTCACAGAAAGTTGTCGGAAAATCCGATCATTCTGAAAGCGGTGACGTAAAACACATACGTCGGGACTATAAACGGGGCAGTGGCCAATAGCTTTCATCTCTTTATTTATTCTGAGCATGCGTGGCACTTTGTCCGTCGGATTTGTGTACACACGATCGGAATTTCCGACAACGGATTTTGTTGTCGGAAAATTTTATATCCTGCTCTCAAACTTTGTGTGTCGGAATATCCGATGGAAAATCTGATGGAAAATGTGTGATGGAGCCTACACACGGTAGGAATTTCCGACAACAAGGTCCTATCACACATTTTCCGTCGGAAAATCCGACCGTGTGTACGGGGCATTAGAAGAAAACCTGTTAAGAGTCTGCAAAAAACTTGAGACTGGGGTGGAGGTTCAACTTCCAGCAGGACAAGACCCTAAACATACAACCAGAGCCATAATGGAATGGTTTAGATTAAAGCATATTCATGTGTTAAAATTCCCCAGTCAAAGTCCAGACCTAAATCCAATTGAGAATCTGTGGCAAGGCTTGAAAATTGCTGTTCACAGACGCTCTCCATCCAATCTGACAGAGCTTGAGCTATTTTGCAAAGAAGAATGGGCAAAAATGTCCCTCTCTAGATGTGCAAAGCTGGTTGAGAAATACTTAAAAAGACTTGCAGCTGTCTTTGCAGTGAAAGGTGGTTCTACAAAGTAATGACTCAGGGGGGCTGAATACAAATGTACGCCACACTTTTCACATATTTATTTGTAAAAAAATTTGAAAACAATTTATCATTTTTCTTCTACTTCACAATTATGTGCCAATTTGTGTTGGTCTATCACATAAAATCCCAATAAAATACATTTAAGTTTTTGTTTGTAACATGACAAAATGTGGAAAATTTCAAGGGGTATGAATACTTTTTTTAAGGCACTGTATTTGTATTGGGCAATTTATCACCTGTTTAACTGAAATGCACTGCTGGTTGATGGCTTCAAAATGAAATCATTTTCTGAAAGTAATCCTTGGCATTTGTTCCTTTGTTCGAAAACTGGTATCTCATAAACATGTGCATCTGGGTGACAATTCGGACTAAAGATGTAATGTACTGCAGAAAGTTAAACCATCCAAGCAAGCTCCTGTAGCCAGATCTATGAATGTTAATCTTTCAGATACTATTGTATAGTGCTATTGTTCAATTATAGTTAAAACGTGTATTGAAAAATTCATTTAAAATATGAAAAACAAGGTAACTTGCCATTTGTACATTTACTATGAATATGCTTGTTCCAGAGCAGCAACTTACTAAGTAATGAGACAAATATTGAGCATCCATTGCAACATTTGTGGTCTCAAGAGATATGGATGGAAGCCGTACAAGGGGGGCTTACTTTACATAAGCAGGGAAGAAGGTCAGCTTCAGACCATACAAAGTAAAGCTAAGTGTAAGCTTTAACCTTGTTGTAAGTCTCCTAACCCCACCCCATCATGTCCACCTACCTTAACCAGGCAGGTGACTCTTGCTAAGCTACTGGTTTACTTCTATGTGGGACTAAACAATGCAGAAGTCCAGGGCATAATTATCATGTACCTGGTGAAGACTGGAACGTTGTGGAGGCTTCTCTAGCACCTCCTGCCCAACACTGGTAAAGGTGTAGACAGAGAGTGTGGGGGCATGGAGCAGCTGGAGTGCTTGAGCAGCCGGGTGGTGATGTCTACTCCTTAGGTGGGTAGAGCTGGATGTCTTAGTCCCCAGAATAGGATGTTGAAGCAGCTTGGCACCAGAGCAGAAGATGTAAGCAGGGTCAGGAAGCAGATGGCAGTCAGCAATAGCCAGGCAGTGAGGGACCAAATCAGCAGGCAGAGCAAGTCTAAGAAGCAGACCAGGGATGGTAACAGCTGGGCAAATCAGTACAGAATTAGCAGGAAGAGACTAGTCCAGTAAACAGGGTGAGGTCAGGGTAACCAGATGAGCAAGGGTGAGGCAAAGAGCAGAGGTGAAATCCAGGGAGAAACCAGATCATACACAGGTAGGCAAATACAATGAATCAGGTCTCAGGACACACCGAACAAGCTAATTGGCAACATCTATTTAAAAAGCCTGCTGGGCACCAAGTGTGCACAGCAATTTCTACGTGCATGTGCACATGCGTATGGGCATGCGCTTGGCAATTACAGCATGTCTGGTGTTGCCTTTCCCCAGAAGTACAAGCAGCAATCGGCATGCGCATGAGCATAAGTCCACACTGGTTTCCTGAGAATCCAGTTTACCTTACAATAATGTTGTCCTGTCACAAAATGGTAGTATTGGAGGAGACCCCCTCCCTTCCCAGATACATGCACATATTTGCCAGCACACCAGGGATCCTCAAATGTCATCCAATGGCTTTTATTGCAGAAAGATCACGTCACAACAACAAGTGCAACGCTTCGGAGCCGCGCAGGACCCCTACGTCTTCACATACCTGATGAAGGAGTCCTGAGCGGCTCCGAAACTTGTTCTTGTGATGTGATCTTTCTGCAATAAAAGCCTTTGGATGACATTTGAGGACCCTTTGTGTGCTGGCGAATATGTACATTTATCTGTGATGTTTCCAGTAACCAGCTGGTAGTCGCTTCAGCACCCACTACTGATGAGCCTTGTTTCCAGGAACATGTGCGATAGGAATATAGACAAGACTCCTCCCTTCCCAGTCTACAAAATAGCTTTACCTAGCTACTTCATATCCTTTCCAAGACACATTGAACAAAATCTCTTGGAAACCTTGAGTTTTATAGGTAGGGGACTGCACATTGCAAAAATCCCCAGTATTGGCTCTTCCAAGCCATCTGACTATAGCACCAAAGCCCAAAATACATGATTGTAATCGCTGCTCTGGCAATGGATGATCACAATTATTCACCATTTTCTTGAACTGCGAAAATCCAGAGTTCAGGTCACACTCATGGTCTACCTAAGCCCAAAGCTTATCCCTGGTTCTAATGCCAATATTGTAATTCCATTTTTGGTTATTGTTTTTGCTGCTCTTGTTTGCATTAAAGTGGAAGTCCAGCCTAACACTAAAATCGCTACATCTACAGGCATCCACGATCTAACACTAACCTATCTAGCCCTGTAAAGAAGAAATCAGTATATATACCTTTTTTGAAGCAGCTCCGGTCCAGACTCCACCGGTGGAATCTATGCAGAGGACACAGCCGACAACAACTGGGAAATGCCCAGGAAGTGATGTCACCCATATAGTTACTATGGGGCTTCCATTGTCAGGTGCCTCCTCTGCACACGTTTCCACAGGGAAGCCGCCGCTGACAGCTCAGCACAGGAACGGACCGGAGCATCTTCAGAAAAGATATGTATACTGATGTATTCTTTGCAGGGCTAGGTAGGTTAACTCATGGATGTCTATAAATGTAGCCATTTTAGTGTTATGCCGTGTACATACGATCGGATTTTCCGACGGGAAATGTTGGATGTGAGCTTGTTGGCGGTAAGTCCGACCGTGTGTATGCTCCATCGGACATTTTTTGAAGGACTTTCCACCAACAAATGTTGGCTAGCATGCTCTCAAATTTTCCACCAACAAATGTGTGTTGTCGGACTTTCTGATCGTGTGTACACAAGTCCGTCGGACAAAAGTCCAAAGTACAAACACGCATGCTCGGAATCAAGTACGAGCCGGGAGCGCTCGGTCTTGATATCACGTACGTCTTGTACGTCGCTACGTCCGTAATTGTTGGCCAACATTTGTGTGACCGTATGTATGCAAGACAAGTTGGAGTCAACACCCTTCAAACAAAAATTCACGGTTTTGTTGTCGGAAAGTCCGATCGTGTGTACGGGGCATTAGGCTGGACTTCTTTAACCATTTTTCTTACATTTTCTGTGAAGCTGTTGCCAAATAATGTTTCATATGTCATGATATGTTAAGGGTGTCACCAGATTCAGGTAGGTGCACCGCAGACTTATCAAAGCAAACACCTGGGGGTGCGCTACATAAGCTTAATTTTTAGTTTAAGCTGCTACTGGTTAGCTCTGTCCCGATGAAGGGGAAAGTGGCAGGCCCTAGGACCTGTGGGAACAGCTGGGTTTAAGTGGAATGCGGAGTATTGCTAGTAAATTAAAGCCCTGTTATGAGAACACAGTGGTGTCCAACTGTAGAAATCATCTGGTTAAAATCAGCCAGTAATTCCACTAATTTTACAACCCTTCTTTTAGCCCTCAACGCCTCATTTAAGAAAAAAAAATGTTTATGTTCCCTTTCAAAGCACCTGCATTTTAAATTTGCGCACACACACACCCAAAACCAATTACTTTCCCTATATATCTAGGTTTTTACATTCAAGGGAAACTTCCCCTGCCTTTATGGGCACCTGACTTCTTTGGATTGTGAACCTGCTTCACTCTGCGGGAAACCGCTAAGATCAGCAACTTTATTTCCCTAAATAAGTTGAAGCTTCCTTTTTTAAGATTCCCACCACATGAGCATTTTGTTTACTAGATTATAATGCTTTTGGTAACTTGATGCACTAAAAAAGTAACTTTGAGAAACAAATGTGTAATCAAAGGCGACCGCAAATGCAAGCAATCCTACTTTGTTTCTGTTTTTCATTTTCTAATTATCATCATCGTGGGTAGCGCGCCAGTCCGTAGAGGAGTTCTGAATAGAAAAGGTGTTTATATTTCTAAATATAACTGATTAACATGTGCGTTGTCGTTTTTAAAGTAGAGTGAGTTGCTAAAATGAAAATTACCTAATTATCTAATCAAAATGCTCAGAAAAGTTTGTCTGCTTTTGCCCCGCATTAAAGCGTTTGTTGACCCAAAAAAAAAAAAAAAGGGATCCTGCTCCTTTAAAGCATGCTATATGACAACGTGCTTGTCCTGTGTCATTTGGCCCCCTGTAACACCTAAAAAAACCTGGCTGATCCTGCCAGTTTCTCCCCTCCCCTCTGTACACTGACCACGGTGTATCATGGCTGCTGAGGCCAGACACCGTGGTCAGTTGACATGTTTCCGTCATCAGCAGCCTGCTATCTGCTCTCCTCTTGGCTCCTGTGTCCTCCTCCCCCCTCCCCTCTCTGTGTGTGAGCCGCCCCTCCCCCCTCCTGCTGCTCTCATAACACTAACCTGTATACACAATCAGCACTGCCTCCAATTGCAGTGTCCCCCTCTGTGAATGATTTATAAATATAAACACTGTAAATACCTCATTTAAGAGCCGAGATTGCGATCACATGACCAGCCAGCTCTCTCCTTCTCCCCTCCAGATTGACATCAGCAGGGGAATATCAGCCCCGCCCGCTGCATCTCTCAGAGGAGGAAAGGAGAAAGCTGGCCAGTCATGTGATCGTAAACTCAGCAGTGAAATTAGGTATTTTCAGCATTTATTTTTATAAATCACACACTGAGGGGGACACTACAGTAGGAGGCAGTGCTGATGGTGTATACAGGTTAGAGTAGCTTAACAACCACTTTAAAGTAAAAGAGTACTGACTTCCTTCTGAAAGTGTTAGTTGCCTAGTTTCTCTGGCTTCAAAACTCTCTGGAAAGGGATGATCTTGGGCTTGGCTCCAGGTTGACACAAAACCCAGAAGGCAGTGCTACTCAGTACCCTGCAAGTGGGGTATTCCCTACCCTGCAGCTGCACACGTGCAA
Source organism: Lithobates septentrionalis (assembly GCA_037952835.1). Taxonomy (NCBI): domain Eukaryota; kingdom Metazoa; phylum Chordata; class Amphibia; order Anura; family Ranidae; genus Lithobates; species Lithobates septentrionalis. The sequence continues at coordinate 1,525,987 of JBBDGP010000977.1, read as the reverse complement.
AGGGGTGGAGAGGCTCATGACATCATTGACCCGATAATATGTTCACTTGGCCATATTAGGTCAATGATGTCACAAGCATCCCAGCCCCTTTCTGTATGTGGAGCTGCAAAGTGGGGGAAATCCTGGTGAAAGCTGATTTTTTTTTTTGAGCCATGACAGCTGTGTGTGTGTGTGTGTGTGGGGGGGGGGGGGGGGGGGGTAGCACAAGAGTGGGGATCACCTTCCCTGGGCAAAAAGGCAGTCCAAAGGGCAGGTCTTTTCTTAAAATGCTGACTTGTAGTCAGTTTTATTTAAAAAGACTGAAAACAAAACAGTTAATGCCATCCAGCTACTAACTAAATAGTATAGATTCCTCTCTGACATGTGAAGGGCCTCTCCCACTCACAAAAAAACCCCTAAAAACAAGCGCTTTGCAAACCTTTTTTTCATAGTTGTGCACACAGGGTATGCCAGGTGTGCCCGGTCACACCCTAATCACCCTGTGTGGTGCAGAATCCCCCCGTTTAAACCCCTGATATTTTACCAAAGCCCCCTAATGGGGCTCCTAAAACACTTGTAAAAAAATAAAAAAAAAAAAAAAAATTAAATAATAAAAAAAAAAAAAAATACTGACCACCATACACTGCCCTACTGACACCATCCACTGCTCTACATATGCACATACACTTCATTACCAAATGTATTGGGACTGCCTTTACACGCACATGAATGTTGGGAGCATGAAATTGTCCAAAATGTCTTGGTATGCTGACACCTTAATAGTTCCCTTCACTGGAACTAAGGGGTCAAGACCAACCCCTGAAAAACAACCCCACACTATAATCCCCCCTCCACCAAATGATTTGGACCAGTGAACAAAGCAAGGTCCATAAAGACATGGATGAGCAAGTTTGGGGTGGAGAAACTTGACTGCCCTGCACAGAGTCCTGACCTCAACCCAATAGAACACCTTTGGGATGAATTAGAGTGGAGACTGCCAGCCAGGCCTTCTCGTCCACATCAGTGCCTGACCTCACAAATGTTCTTCTGGAAGAAAGGTCAAAACATTCCCATAGACACACTCCTAAACCTTGTGAACATCCTTCCCAGAAGAGTTGAAGCTGTTATAGCTGCAAAGGGTGAGCCAACTCAATATTGAACCCTACAGACTAAGACTGGGATGCTATTAAACTTCATATGCATGTAAATGCAGGTGTCCCAATACTTTTGGTAATATGAGGTTTATTTACTAAAGGCAAATCCACTGTGCACTACAAGTGCACTGCAGGTGCACCTGGAAGTGGTGTAGCGTGGGTTGCCAGCACCCGGGGCAAGACAAATAATTTGCACTCCCCTAACCTGCGGACCTTTAGCACTCCCTGAGTCCCTTCAAATACAATAGAACTGACCTACCCGATTCCTATACTGACCACTACACTAACCTACTTGATTTCAACACTGACCAACCTGATTCCTTTACTGACCACTACACCGATCCACCATACTACACTAACTGACCCACCATACTACACTAACTGACCCACCATACTACACTAACTACCCACCATACTACACTAACTACCCACCATACTACACTAACTGACTCACCATACTACACTAACTGACCTACCATACTACACTAACTACCTACCATACTACACTAACTACCCACCATACTACACTAACTACCCACCATACTACACTAACTGATCCACCATACTACACTAACTGACCACCATACTACACTAACTACCCACCATACTACACTAACTGACCCACCATACTACACTAACTACCCACCATACTACACTAACTGACCCACCATACAACACTAACTGACCCACCATACTACACTAACTACCCACCATACTACACTAACTGACCCACCATACTACACTAACTGACCCACCATACTACACTAACTGACCCACCATACTACACTAACTACCCACCATACTACACTAACTGACCCACCATACTACACTAACTGACCCACCATACTACACTAACTACCCACCATACTACACTAACTGACCCACCATACTACACTAACTGACCACCATACTACACTAACTGACCACAATACTACACTAACTACCCACCATACTACACTAACTACCCACCATACTACACTAACTACCCACCATACTACACTAACTGACCCACCATACTACACTAACTGACCCACCATACTACACTAACTACCCACCATACTACACTAACTGACCCACCATACTACACTAACTGACCCACCATACTACACTAACTACCCACCATACTACACTAACTGACCCACCATACTACACTAACTGACCCACCATACTACACTAACTACCCACCACACTACACTAACTGACCACCATACTACACTAACTACCCACCATACTACACTAACTGACCCACCATACTACACTAACTACCCACCATACTACACTAACTGACCCACCATACTACACTAACTGACCCACCATACTACACTAACTGACCCACCATACTACACTAACTGACCCACCATACTACACTAACTGACCCACCATACTACACTAACTACCCACCATACTACACTAACTGACCCACCATACTACACTAACTGACCCACCATACTACACTAACTACCCACCATACTACACTAACTGACCCACCATACTACACTAACTACCCACCATACTACACTAACTGACCCACCATACTACACTAACTGACCACCATACTACACTAACTGACCACCATACTACACTAACTACCTACCATACTACACTAACTACCCACCATACTACACTAACTGACCCACCATACTACACTAACTGACCCACCATACTACACTAACTGACCCACCATACTACACTAACTGACCCACCATACTACACTAACTACCCACCATACTACACTAACTGACCCACCATACTACACTAACTGACCCACCATACTACACTAACTACCCACCATACTACACTAACTGACCCACCATACTACACTAACTACCCACCATACTACACTAACTGACCCACCATACTACACTAACTGACCACCATACTACACTAACTGACCACCATACTACACTAACTACCTACCATACTACACTAACTACCCACCATACTACACTAACTACCCACCATACTACAATAACTGACTTTCTCCCCCCCCCCCCAGGGCCAGTAACACGAATCTCACGAGGGAGTCTCACTCACCTTCGTGTCTGGCTGGCCTGCATCAGTCCGGAGGAGGAGGAGGAGGAGGAGAAGACAGTGGCGGCTCGGCGGCTCACATTGCTTCTCTCCCCCGCACTCTAGCTGCCATATTCAGTGTCCGGCGCAGTGCACTGTGATTGGGCATTATGGGGGTCATGTGCGGAGGCGGGACTTCAGGAGTGATCGAGGATAGGCCAGCTCTACGCCTCACATGACCCCCATACGCCCAATCACAGGGCGCCGGACACTGAACATGGCGGCCGGAGCCCAGGGACACAGGAATTTAAAGTTAGGAGGAGGCAGCCAGTGACACATACTGGCGCCCCCCTAAATGTCGCGCCCAGGGCCACGGCACCCCCTGCACCCCCTACGCTACGCCACTGAGTACAGTCGCTGTAGATCTGAGGGGGACATGCAAGGGAAATAAAAAACAGCATTTTTGCTTGCACATGCGTGGATGATAGAAATCATCAGAGCTTCCCCTCATTTCAGATCTTCCCCTCATTTCAGATCTTGCCCCAGATCTAGAGTGGCTGCACTTCCAAGTGCATTTGCAGTGTACTTGTTATGCACAGTGGATTTGCCTTTTGTAAATCAACCCCAGTGTGTATGTGTTTGAACTTTGAGGTACACACCTTAATGGAATAGGCTGTGCACACCTATGCTTTTTCTTCTCTTACAGATATTAACATATGTAGCTCTCTCTCAGATAGATTCCCGAGTCTCAGGCCAGAGACCCTCTTGCTCTAGAATAAGGAAAGGCATGATCGGCACTCAGGACATACAAAATAATATTCCTTTATTAAATACATGTACAGAGCTGTAAAACAGCCTGTGCGTTTTGGACATTAGTCCTTAGTCATGGCTCAACTAGCGTCCGAAACACGTAGGCTGTTTTACAGCTCTGTACTAGGGATGGGCCGAACACCCCCCTGTTCGGTTCGCATACAGAACATGCGAACAGGCAAAAAATTAGTTCGAACACGCGAACACCGTTAAAGTCTATGGGACGCGAACATGAAAAATCAAACGTGCTAATTTTAAAGGTTAATATGCAAGTTATTGTCATAAAAAGTGTTTGGGGACCCGGGTCCTGCCCCAGGGGACATGGATCAATGCAAACAAAAGATTTAAAAACGGACGTTTTTTCGGGAGCAGTGATTTTAATAATGCTTAAGGTAAAACAATAAAAGTGAAATATTCCTTTAAATTTCGTACCTGGTGTTTATAGTATGCCTGTAAAGTAGCGCATGTTTCCCATGTTTATAACAGTCCAAGAGCAAAATGACATTTCTAAAGTAAAAAAAAAGTCATTTAAAAGGGCTAGCCCTAGTGCCTGATATTAATGAATTGTCGGTCCCGACAATACACATAAAAGTCATTGAAAGCCATTGAAAAAAAATGCGTGGGGGTCCCCCCAAAATTCCATTACCAGGCCCTTTAGGTCTGGTATGGATATTAAGGGGAACTCCGTGCCAAAATGTTTTTTAAAAATGGTGCGGGGTTCCCCCAAAAATCCATACCAGACCCTTATCCGAGCACGCAACCTGGCAGGCCGCGAACACCCCAGATTGTTCGCTGTTTGGTGAACGGGTGAACAGCCAATGTTTGATTCAAACTCATGTTCCACTCAAACAGATAGCCCATCCCTACTCTGTACATGTATTTAATAAGGGAATAATATTTTGCCATCCTGAGTGATCACCATCCCTTTCCTTATTCTACAGCACCTATACACTTGTTTACCCTCTTGCTCCAGCCCTTCCTTATTTATCCCACCCGCTGCCGGTCACAAGTGGGAAGCTAAACCTGGTTCAGATCCCACACTGCCAAGGTGGCCTGGAAAACCCAGACTGGATTCCACCTTAATTTCCTACATATAAAAACATGAGAGGTGACACATAGTGTTCCTCAACTTCCTGACCTTTCATTATGTCACACAGCTTACTTCTGGGTTTGGCCAAACGTAGGTCCAAGCTCATTACTATTCTTAAGTCTATGACCTAAGACAAACATGTAGACAGTAAGGCCTGAGTTAGAAGTCAGAACTTCTGGTCCATGGATGTGTTCCAGATAGAACTAAATTTAATGGGTGAGTACAATTGTTTGGCAACTTCCCTTTTTCAGCAGAAGATGGCATATTAGGTCAATGACATTGACCTGATATAACCATGTGGCCATATTGGGTCAATGGTGTCATGCTTATCCATCCCCCTGTGTACATTCAGAGATGAGCTTGGGCTCGAAACCAAGTTTGGACTAAAAGTAGGGATCAGCGGTCAGTGAGCTGCAGCTGGAGAATTTCCCACCCCACAGCTGCACACAACCAGAATGATGGGGATGCTCATGACATCATTGATCTAATCTGACCACATGGCCATATTAGGTCAATTACGTCACAAGCATTTCTGCCCCTTTCTGTATGTGCCGTTGTGGGGTAAAATCCTGGTCAAAGCTAATTGTTCAAGCTCATCATTATTCCTGAGTCTTTGACCTAAGACAAACATGCAGACAGTAAGACCAGAGTGAAAAGACGGAACTTCTGGTCTGCAGATGTGTTCCAAAAAGACCTAAATAAACAAAAGCTGACACTGTGAGTAGTAATAAATGGTTTGCCTCAACCCTCTAACTAATAAATAGCTTGCTGCGCTAAATGTAATACTGTGCAACCACAATCAAATCCAAAATCAAATCATATTCCATTTTAAGTGTAAAAAAATGTGTGATAATCGCCCCAGCTGAATGACAGAATCACCACTGATTAAGAAAATATTGTGTTCAATCAGACCTTGCGATCACCGGATGGACCATCAACAGCCATAAGAAATGGACTCTTACAGGAACATATAGACCCTACTACAGAGTCAAATCAGCCTGTAAATCATCATAAGGGGATCCGACCCACTCTGCTTGGCTGGGGCTCCTCAATGTTACACACTCTCTAATACATATTAGCATCAATGGCAGCCAGATAATTCTTGAAGTTCACCATAAAACAAAAATGGGAAAATCCACATAGTGTAAATCCAAATAAAACCTTTATTGCACTTCAAGGCATATAAAACTACTCAGGTTGGTACAATGAATAAGCACTTAAGTATTGAAAATGATCCTGGACAGTGTGGCAAATGTTTTAAACAAACAATTACCGATCCTGAGAGGCGTGGTGATGTCACGTGCGTTAGCTCCAGCCAATGCGTTTTGTCATAACTGATGGCAACCGGGGCAACGCTCTAACTGCCGCTTTGTCTGGACAGTTTGGTCTGTTTAAGGAAGCTGAAAGATAATAGAATTATTGGCTGTATTATAAGGTGAAAAATAATTAAAATTACATTTTTGTTTTTTAGTTTAAAACATTTAACTTACTGAAGGAAGTTGTGCTGACTGCAATCATCCAATTGCATGCAATCAAAATTCTGTTTATTTATTGATTTTTTTTTTTTTCCTTGTACATTTATTCTTAGCAACACAAATTTTCACCTAACTTTACCCAATTCCCTAAATTTAAAACATGAACATGCTCAACTCTTTTAGCAAATCAAGCCAAATGTGTGACTCCATTAGTATTTAGTTGGCGTTGTAAGAGTAAAACTTACTACTTGCACTTCAAGACCTGAGAGTAACAACAAATATATTTTAAGTATAAAAAGCTGGTCTGGAACCAAATATTTATAAAGTCTGACTCACTTGGCCCTGTCAGATGGCTGCCCTTCAGTAAATCTTCTATTATGCTGGAGAAGACCAGATAATGAGACTGACACCCAGAAGAAATGAATTGAATGCAATAGATCAATATTAATTGCAAGGACAAAACCTGAGAATTTTACATGAACTCACAGCTCAGATCAAAGACTCCCAGTTGGCCTCGATATTAAAGCATAAATTAAAGAAAAAAAGTTGCGTCAGTGAATTTAAAGCCAAACTACAGACAAACAGCTAAATACACAGATTATTATTATTATTATTATTATTATACAGGAGATTTATATAGCGCCAACAGTTTATGCAGAGCTTTACAATATAATAGGAAGACAGTACAGTTACAATACAATAAAATACAAGAGGGCTAAGAGGGCCCTGCTCTTAAGAGCTTACAATCTAAGAGGGTATGGCAAGTGGTTCAAACGTTTATAACTGTGGGGAATGAGCTGATGGAAGTGATAAAAGATTAGTTGGGGGCATGATAGACTTCCCTGAATAGGTGAGTTTTCAAAGATCGCCTAAAGGCAGCCAGAGTAGGAGATAGTCGAACAGATTAAGATTGAGAGTTCCAGAAGATGGGAGAGGCTCTGGAGAAGTCCTGGAGACAAGCATGGGAGTTGAAGACAAGGGAGCTTAAGAGCAGAAGGTCTTGGAATGAGCAGTGAGGAAAGTTTGGGTGATATTTGTAGAAAAGATTGGTGATGTAACTCGGGGCAGAGTTGTGGATGGCTTTGTATGTAGTTGTTAGTATTTTGAATTTAATTCGCTGGGCAATCAGAAGCCAGTGTAGGGATTGGCGGAGAGGGGTAGTAGACACTAAGCGGTTGGTAAGGTAGAAAGGTCTGGCAGCAGCATTCATGATAGACTGAAGAGGAGATGGTAGGCCTATGAGAAGGGAGTTGCAATAGTCAAGGTGAGAGAGGACAATGGATTGAATGAGAAGCTTGGTGGTTTCATTGGTTAAAAAGGGACGAATTTTAGAGATGTTATAGAGGGGAAGTCTACAAACTTTGGCGATTGGACTTGGGGCTGAAAGGACAGGTTTTATACAGGATTTATATAGCACTAAGAGTTTTCACAGTGCTTTACAACATTAGTGCAGATAGTACAGTTACAATACAATTTAATACAGGAGGAATCAGAGGGCCCTGCTGGTAGAGCTTACAATCTAGGAGGGAGGGTCAAGTGATACAAAAGGTAATAACTGTGGGGGATGTGCTGATGGAGAAAATAAAAGCACAGTTGTTAGGTGTGGGCAGAATAGGCTTCTCTGAAGAGAAGAGTTTTCAAGGATCGTCTACAAGTGGACAGAGTAGGAGATAGCCGGACAGATTGGGGTAGGTAGTTCCATAGGATGGGAGTGGCTCAGGAAAAGTCCTGGAGACGAGCATAGGACAAGGTGACAAGGGAGCTAGAGAGCAGGAGGTCTTGGGGGGAGTGAAGAGAACGATTAGGTTGGTATTTTGAGAGTCGGTTAGTGATGTAGCTGGCGGTGATGTAGTTGTTGTTTAGTATTTTGATTCTAATTTGTTCAGTGAGCGGAAGGCAGTGGAGGGTTTGGTAGAGAGGGGTAGCAGACACCGAATGGGTGGATAAGCAGCAGCATTCATGATGGACTGAAGGGGGGATAGCCTATGTAAAGGTAAGCCAATGACGAAGAAGTTGCAGTAGTCGAGGCGAGAGATGACCAGGGAGCTTAGTGGTGTCATTGGTTAGGAAAGGGCATATTTTGGAGATGTTGCGGAGGTTGAGGCAGCAAGATTTGGACAGTGATTGGATGTTGGGCCGAAAGGCTAGTTCAGAGTCCAGGATTACACCTAGAACCTTGACATGTGGGGACGGGTTGATAGTTGAGCCGTCAATCTTGACAGAGAAATCAGGGGAAGAGGCACATAGGGGAGGAAATATTATGAGCTTGGTTTTGGATAGATTGAGTTTGAGGAAGTGGTGTGACATCCAGGCCGATATCTCTGTTAGTAAATTAGCGATACAGGAGGAGACTGAAGGAGTGAGCTCAGGAGTAGAGATACATTTGGGTGTCGTCAGTGTAGAGATGATATTGAAAGCCATGGGAGGCTATTATCTGACCCAGGGCGGAGGTGTAGATGGAGAATAGGTGAGGACTAAGATCAGAACCCTGGGGGACCCCAACAGAGAAAGGAAGATGAGGAAGTATAGTTGTATGTAACGCAACGCTAAAGGTCCAGTTGAATAAGAAGGATGAGAACCAGCGAAGATTACAGTCACAGAGACCAAAGGTGTGGAGTTTTTTGAGGAGGAGGGGGTGGTTCACTATATCAAAGGCAGCAGAGAGGATCAAGTACATACAGTATATGCATTTTTATCCATCTAGTTCTGAGATTTATAAAGAGCAGTCCTGTCTAGCAGGGCAGGAGATGGGATTTTTCTCATCTTCTTCTCCTGTAGTTAAAGAGGAACTGCAGTCTGCTCACATAATTTGTAATAATAACATCTTTGCCATTCTGAAGCTTCCCTCCAACCACTTTGCATATTAATTCATATATACTGTGATTCTGTAATTGCCAAACATGCTGCATAAATCTCCCTCCTCTAAGTCTGGCTGCATCCATTTTAACTGTGGGCAGCTGAAGCTGCTGTCTGTTCACTTTCTGGATTTACACAGACACAAAGAGGCACACCTAGAGCTTTGCAGCCCTGCAGCTCTGATTGGCCCTCCTATGACTCACCCCCCTTCCTTTCCTGGCAAACTCTCACAAGAATTAGAGAGAGAGCTGTGCATGATGTCATAAGCCTAGGCTTTTTACCAGATAAGAACAGGAAGTGGGCTGTATAAGGTATTTACTGGCAGAAAAAAAATGTTTTACTATCCGAAGTTAAAACAACAAGAGCAGAAGATTTAATAGATGGAACGTTGAAAAAATTACTGAAGGTCTGCTTTAAATCATACTTACAGGTCCCTTAGGCTGGGGTGCTCAACTTTTTGAAGAGCATGGGCCATTTAAGTGATTAGGTAACCGGTCATGGCCCACAGAGTTGATCGGGGTTGATTTTGAGCGGCGTCTTACCCTACATTACCCTACATTCATTTGATATTTATGATGTATTTTTCCTCTGTATTCTGAAGGCTGTTTTTTTTTTTTTTAACACATGACCAGCAACAGAACACTAGAAGCTCCTCCTTTCACTCTTCCCCTACAGAGAGGCTGGGAAAGAGATGGGTTAGGTGACAGCTGTATATCGATTAGGAAAAAAAGGTACATTTTTTCTGCAGCAGGTTCTATACATGCTAACGATGCGCCACTTTACAGGCAGACTAAGGGGTCCCCCAGGCACTATATTTAATGGAATTTTTCATTTGTATTGTTTCACTTAAAGGGGAAGCAAAAATTAAATTTCTAAAGAAAAAAAATCAGTCAAAGGTTGGGAATGTTATGTGAAAACCTCAGGGAACCTCAGGCATTGAGTGGGAGGGTCCCAGGAGAGGTGTATTAATGGAGGAGGTGTCTACAGAGAGCCCAATCCCATAAGTACTAATGACCCCGGGTGGAAGGAGAGACAGTTAGAGTGAGATGGCTGTTTAAAGTGCTGCATGTGCTTTCACATGTGACTACTGTGGACCGTCCACTAAATGTGATTGGCTATGTATCGTCAAATGGCTCCGGAATGTATATCCTTTTGATGTGACATTTATGCCATTACCTAAATTCCATCAGTAAAGTGCAGCAAATCATTTGTGTGGACATTCATTCTGTGGGATATAAAGGTCAATGGCCGTGTGGAGGCCTAAGGCATTAGGCTGAGCACAACATAAGAAGAACAACAGTGCGCAATCTGAGTGTAGTATATTAACAGATTTATTGTGGTGAAAAGACAAATGGCAACTCACATTGTGACAGATAAAATCAGGCTCATTACATAGTAAGGGCTTCTGATGGACAATTTCATAAAAACAGGGAACCTCAGACCAAGATATGAATACTGGGTGGATGGAAACACCTGTAGGACCAAGAGAACACACCGGAGGGCACCAAACTAAGTGCAGCATTAAAAGTAATCCGCTCTAAAAGTCTCCGCTCTAATTCATCCCAAAGATGTTGTATTATTGGGTTGAGGTGCAGGCCAGTCAAGTTCCTCTACCCTAAACTCGCTGATAAATGTCTTTAAGGACCTTGCTTTGTGCACTGGTGGGCAGTCATGTTAGAACATGTTAGAACATGTTAGAACAGGAAGGGGCCATCCCCAAACTGTTCCGACAAAGTTGGGAGTATGAAATTGTCCAAAATGTCTTGGTATGCTGACACCTTAAGAGTTCCCTTCAATATAACTAAGGCACCAGGCCCAACCCCTGAAAAACAATCTATTAGATTGTAAGCTCTTCTTAATCCTCTTGTATTTTATTGTATTATAACTGTATTTTCTCCCTTTTATATTGTAAAGCGATGCGTAAACTGTTGGCGCTATATAAATCCTGTATAATAATAATAATAATAACCCTGAACAATAATCCCCCCTCCACCAAATGATTTGGACCAGTGCACAAAGCAAGGTCCATAAAGATGATGTTAGCGAGTTTGGGCTGGAGGAACTTGACTGGCCTGCACATCGCTCATCCAAGTCTTTATGAACCTTCCTTTGTTCACTGGTCCAAATCATTTGGAGGAGGAGGGATTATGGTGTGGGGTTGTTCTTCAGGGGTTGGGCTTGGCCTCTTAGTTCCAGTGAAGGGAACTCTTAAGGCATCAGCATACCAAAACATTTTGGACAACTTCATGTTCCCAACTTTGTGGGAACAGTTTGGGGATGGCCCTTTCCTGTTCCAACATGACTGCGCACCAGTGCACAAAGCAAGGTCCACCAAGACATGGATGAGCGAGTTTGGGGTGGAGGAACTTGACTGGCCTGCACAAAGACCTGGCTTCAACCCGATAGAACACCTTTGGGATGAATTAGAGCGGAGACCTTCTTGTCCAACATCAGTGTCTGACCTCACAAGTTCATGTGCGTGTAAAGGCAGGCGTCCTAATACTTTTGACAGTATAATGTATGTATACGTACATTGGTCCAAGCTGGATCAATGCAACTATGCAAAACTTCAGCTTTAAAATGCGACTGCATGCAAAAACAACATTTCAAGTGAAATACATCACAAACTTTGGCTACATATATTCACCTACGTTGTTTTGATAAGTCTGTTTTTAGATACATTTTAATAGGTAGACTGAACATTCTTTCATCTAAATTGGACATTGGCTTTGGTCAGTAAATGTTAATTAGGGATAGCTGTGATATTTACAGATATGTGCCAGCCTCACATTCTGCAATACAGAAAATTACATTTCAGCACTTTAGACGCTCCCGGTGTGCGTAATGGATCAGTTTTTTTTTTTTTTTTTTTATGTAAAAGAGGGAAGTCGGGGTAATTTGTCATGTGAAGAAATTAAACCTGTTGTAATTTGTCATGTTGAAAGGCTGCTTTTCCTACAGGTTTTGATATGTGACTTTGTGTGCTGTGAGTGTGAGCTGTAATACTTCACTCAGGAGTTCGATTCCCCCTCAGGGAAAATGAACAATATTCATATTTATTTTGCCTACCCAAAAACATTTGTGACTGAACCCAGCTGGTTTTCATTTCAAGCTCGGTTCATTATATTCATGTATCTATGCGTTCTCATTTATCATTTAAAGTTATTAAGGCAGTCTGTGTATGAAATGCACACCATGTTCCTCAGTGGCAGTCCCATGTTTGGACTTTTTTCGGAGCTGCTAAATCTATTTAGATATTCAGCCCGTAATTCAATTTGTTGAGGATAGGCCTTGGAAAGGGTTGCGTTTTTGGTTTTAGGGTACTTCCTTAATGGAGGTAAGAGCAACTTGACTGCACATATATAACATGTTTCCAACAAACTCGTATAGTCGCCCTGACCTTATTTGATAAAACTTCAAATGAGGCAGGATTTGTTTTCAGTAGGCTAAATCAGTCATTCTTCTAGTCAAAGGCACGTCAATTAAATCACCGAGTTTCTGCCTTCCAGCATTGACTCTTCCAGCCACGATGGTTTAGCCTTAAAGTGATTAACCTAAGTTTTGTTTAGAGGAAATAGAACGCCTTCTGCATTTCCAGCGTATTGCTCTCGCTCGTCGTTGTAAATGAGGACGGCGGTAAATTCTGGCAGTGACAAATATTTTGATAAAGACATAACAACTTTAATATGCTGTTCCTAAATTAGCTTTTCGCGGAGGATTCTTGTACGGGCCTACGCCGGTGATGAGGCACAGGTGCAAAGTGTACGAGAAGGGAGATGTTGTTATATTTTATTATTAGATACTGCTTTATGCAATAAAATAACTTCAGAGGAAAGAACCTGTCCAATACGCAGGTGTTGAATAAGCCTCCTTGGAAAGATGTGAAGATTAGTGGATTAGGATGAGGCCTCGTCTAAGGGCAATTTATATACCCAATACGAATGTTTATTGCCTATATCAAGGGGTCAACGTAGATGGAGGTGTGTATATACAGTATGTTCTTTGGTTGCTCAATGGATTTACACATATACTACATCAGATATATATATAACAAAATCACATATATTTGTTTTACAATTTTACATTTTAATAGAATTTATTATATAAATAAAAAAAATATTTTTTTTATATAAAAATAAATATATATATCTATATACAATAAAAATACAGCATATCTATAAAAATAAAATAATTTCTAATTTAAAAAAAAAATATATTAATAATTCTAATCAATTCTAAATAAAAATAATTGATATTAAAAAAGAATATATAAATAAACAGTGGATATAAAAAGTTTACACACTCCTGTTCAGGGGCGGACTGACAACTCATGGGGCCCCCGGGCAATAGGAGATTATGGGGGCCCCCGGGCAATAGGAGAAGATTATGGGGCCCCCGGGCAATAGGAGATTATGGGGCCCCCAGGCAATAGGAGATTATGGGGCCCCCAGACTATAGATTATGGGGCTACACAGTATACACACACACACATACAGTATACACACACAGACACACAATATACACACACAGTATACACACACAGAATACACATACACACACTGAAAAGGTATTGGAGAGGCGGGGCAGCTATAATCTTGGGATTTTTAAAAAAACAAAGATTTTTACATATTGTCCCTGGTTTTATTGAGGCTGGCAACCCTGATGGGTCCCTTTAGTGGCATGGGGCCCTCGGGCATTGCCCGAGTGCCGAATGGTCAGTCTGCCCCTGCTCCTGTTAAAATGTCAGGTTTCTGTGACAAAATGAGAAAAAGATAAATAATTTCAGAACTGTTTCCACCCTTAATGTGACCTATAAACCGTACAACTCAGTTGAACAACAAACTGAAATCTTTTAGGTGGAGGGAAGTAAAAAAAAAAAAGTTAAATAACATGGTTACATGAGTGTGCACACCCTTAACCGTTTGCCGACCGCCGTGCGTCAATTTATGTCTACAGAATGGCACGGGCAGACAAAAGGGCGTACCTATACGTCCCTTTGCATTTACCGCCTAGGGTGCGCGCGCGCGCTCAGTCCCACGAAATCGATGTTCGCCGTCGGTCCGCGATTGCAGCGAGGAGAGGCAGAATGGGGAGATGCTTATGTAAACAAGGCATTTCCCTGTTCTGCCTAGTGACATGACAGGAATATACTGCCCCCTGTCATGTTGTAGTGAGCCTATCCCCCCTACAATTAGAACACAACCAGGGAACACACTTAACCCCTTGATCACCCCCTAGTGTTTAATCCCTTCCCTGTCAGTGTCATTTATACAGTAATCAGTGGCTATTTGTAGCTCTGATCACCGTATAAATGTCAATGGTTCCAAAATAGTGTGTGATGTGTCTGCCATTAGGGCGCAGTCCAGATAAAAATTGCAGATCGCCGCCATTACTGGTAAAAAAAAAAATTAATAATAAAAAAGCCATAAATCTATCCCCTATTTTGTAGATGCTATAACTTTTGCGTAAACCAATCAATATACACTTATTGCGATTTGTTTTACCAAAAATATGTAGAAGAAAACATATCGGCCTAAACTGTGGAAGAAATTAGTTTTTTTATATATTTTTTGAGGATATTTATTATAAAAAAGTAAAAAATATAGCTTTTTTTACAAAATTGTCAGTGTTTTTTTGTTTATAGCGCAAAATATAAAAACCGCAGAGGTGATCAAATACCACCCAAAGAAAGCTCTATTTGTGAGAAAAAAAGGACGTAAATTTTGTTTGGATACAACGTCGCACGACCGCTCAATTGTCAGCTAAAGAGACGCAGTGATGAATCACAAAAAAATGCTCTGGTCAAGAAGGGGGTAAATCCTTCCGGGGCTGAAGTGGTCAGTCTTTTTGGGTATGAGTCTATCAGCATGGCACATCATGACTTGGCAATATTGGCCCACTCTTCTTTGCAAAAACATTCCAAATCTGTCAGATTGCGAGGGCATCTCCTTTGCAAAGCCCGCTTCAGATCACCCCACAGATTTTCAATGGGATTCAGGTCTGCGCTCTGGCTGGGCCATTCCAAAACGCTAATCTCCTTCTGGTGAAGCCATTCTTTTGTTGATTTGGATGTATGCTTTGGGTCGTTGTCATGCTGAAAGATGAAGTTCTACTTCATGTTTAGCTTTCTAGCAGAAGCCTGAAGGTTTTGTGCCAATATTGGCTGGTATTTGGAACTGTTCCCTCTACCTTGTCTAAGACCCCTGTTCCAGCTGAAGAAAAACAGCTCCAAAGTATGATGCTGCCACCACCATGCTTCATTGTGGGTTTGGTGTTCTTTTGGTGATGTGCAGTGTTATTTTTTCGCCAAACATATCTTTTGGAATAATGGCCAAAAGTTCAACCTTGGTTTCATCACACCATAAAACATTTTCTCACGTTTTTGGAAAACTTCCGTTGTGTTTTTGCAAAATGTAGCCGGGTTTGCATATTTTTCTTCATAAGAAAAGTCTTTCGTCTTGCTACTCTACCCCATAGCCCAGACATATGAAGAATATGGGAGATTGTTGTCACATGTACGACACATGTATGAAATAGAGAAATGCAGCGCTTAAATGTCCTTGGTAACAAAGAAAATGTCCTTCAATCCCGAGAGGCAGCCAATAGGTGAATCGATCTTGATTAAAAGGTGAACAGTAATCTTCCACCAACACCACAGTGAGCCAAGCCTCTTACCCTCACAACTGGACCACCAGATTATAGGTGGTCAAAAATGCCAAAACATCAATCCACCATGGACTGCTCCAGCATGGATCCAGGCATCACTCATGTTGAAAGGTTTAAAGACCAAAACCACTTCATGGTGTAGTATTTCAAAAACATTTACATTTATTAAAAGCATATATATATATATATATATATATATATATATATATATATATATATATATATATATATATATACTCACATAGTGGCAGATGTAAACAGGCATGTCATATGAAAACTCCTGATGGTTTCAAACTGACAAGATGCCACACATCCAAAAACTCCACCCACCCGAGCGCAGTACTATTTTTACATGTATCACACAGCCAGTACTTGCCAGATATTCCTGTAGCTCCTTGGTCTTGGCAGCCTCCCTGACCAGTTTTCTTCTCGTCTTTTCATATATTTTGGAGGGACGTCCAGTTCTTGGTAATGTCACTGCTGTGCCATATTTTCTTCACTTGATGATGACTGTCTTCACTGTGTTCCATGGTATATCTAATGCAGGGGTCTCAAACTGGCGGTCCTCCAGCTGTTGCAAAACTACAAGTCCCATCATGCCTCTGCCTGTGGGAGTCATGCTTGTAACTGTCAGCCTTGCAATGCCTCATGGGACTAGTAGTTTCGCAAAACAGCTGGAAGGCTGCCTGTTTGAGACCCCTGATCTAATGCCTTGGAAATTATTTTGTACCCTTCTCCTGACTGATGCCTTTTAACATTGAGATCCCTCTGATGCTTTGGAAGCTCTCTGCAGACCATGGCTTTTGCTGTAGGATTTGACTAAGAAAATGTCAGGAAAGACCGACTAGAACAGCTGAACTATTTTTGAGGTTTATCAGAGGCACTTTAAAATAATGGCAGGTGTGTACTGACTCCTATTTAACATGAGTTTGAATGTGATTACCTAATATTGAACACAGCTACATCCCCAGTTATAAGAGGGTGTGCACACTTATGCCGCGTACACACGAGTGGACTTTTCGACCGGACTGGTCCGACGGACCGAGTCTGGCAGACAATTCGACCGTGTGTGGGCTTCATCGGACCTGTAGCGGACTTTTTTGGTCGAAAATCTGCCAGACTTTAGCTTTGGAACATGTTTCAAATCTTTACGACGGACTCGAATCCGGTAGAAAAGTCCGCTCGTCTGTATGCTAATCCGACGGACAAAAAAACGACGCTAGGGCAGCTATTGGCTACTGGCTATCAACTTCCTTATTTTAGTCCAGTCGTACGTTATCACCTACAAATCCGTTGGACTTTGGTTTGTTCGTGTGTAGGCAAGTCCGTTTGTTGGGAAAGTCCGTCGGAAGTCCGCCGAAAGTCCGTCGGATAGACTGTCAGACCAGTCTGGTCGAAAAGTCCGCCCATGTGTGCGCTGCATTATGCAACCAAATTATTTTATTTTATTTTTACTTCCCCCCTAAAAGATTTCAGTTTGTTTTTCAATTGAGTTGTACAATTTATAGGTCACATTGAAAGTGGAAAAAGTTCTGAAATTATTTGTCTTTGTCTCATCACAAAAACCTGACATTTTTTATATCATATATATATATATCTATAAATTCCAATGGTTGCCACTGCACACATAATCAGAGATAAAAAATGGGCCCAGAAGCGCAGCAAAGACTGTGCAACCTATAATCCTAAAGAGAGAGCGGCGCTCACGGGTCTTGACAGGGTAAATGCACAGTGAAGGTGGGTGACGTTTCGACGAGGCACAAGCTTGTCCTAAAGAAGACGAGATTGTGCCTCATTGAAACGTCAAAATAAAATTTTCATAGTTCACCTTTCAAGACCTGTGAGTACCGCTCTCTCGTTTGGATTATATAACTCTATCTATCTATCTATCTATCTATCTATCTATCTATCTATCTATCTATCTATCTATCTATCTATCTATCTAGATATACAGTATCTCACAAAAATGAGTACACCCCTCACATTTTTGTAAATATTTTATTATATCTTTTCATGTGACAACACTGAAAAAATTACACTTTGCTACAATGTAAAATAGTGAACAGCTTGTATAACAGTGTAAATTTGCTCCCCCTCAAAATAACTGACCACACAGTCGATCATATATAAACCGCTGGCAACAAAAGTGAGTACACCCTTAAGTGAAAATGTCCAAATTGGGCCAAAGTGTCAATATTTTGTGTGGCCACCATTATTTTCCAGCACTGCCTTAACCCTCTTGGGCATGGAGTTCACCAGAGCTTCACAGGTTGCCACTGGAGTCCTCTTCGACTCCTCCATGGCGACATCACGGAGCTGGTGGATGTTAGAGACCTTGCGCTTCTCCACCTTCTGTTTGAGGATGCCCCACAGATGCTCAATAGGGTTTAGTTCTGCAGACATGCTTGGCCAGTCCATCACCTGTACCGTTGGCTTCTTTAGCAAGGCAGTTATCATCTCGGAGGTGTGTTTGGGATTGTTATGTTGGAATACTACCCTGCGACCCAGTCCCGAAGGGAGGGGATCATGCTCTGCTTTAGTATCTCACAGTACATGTTGGCATTCCTGGTTCCCTCAATGAACTTCAGGCCATGGGGCGCCATTTGGCCACTTACAATGTGTGAGTAACACTCTTTTTTTACCTCATTAAAGTCTGGAAAGCTACACTTAGTTGGCGCATGTGTTCTTTCCTAGTGTCTGGACACCAATAGACAGCTAAAAGGGCTGACAAACCCATCAAATGAAAGGAAACAAAGAGCAAAGACAAGAAAAAAAGATAACAGCAAAGTAAGGGGGAGAAAGGGAAGGTAGGGACCCGGGAGACACCTGTTAGAGTTAACCCACGCTTATTAGGGGGAGATCAGGGAAGGCATACGTCAACCATGGTTCCGACATTTGTTAGGAACTTAGCGTGCGAGTCATTAAGAATACTAGACATTTGTTCATTAAGCATCATGGCCATCAAACGGTCTCTCACTGCCTGGAAATTGACTTTTGGTTTCCTCCAGGCCTCAGCAATCGTCCTTTTGGCTGCTATGAACAAACAAGATGCCTAGTTCCAAAATTCAATGGTTCCAACATCTCTTTGATGAAGTGGGAATAAAAACTGGAAAGTACAGTACGCCTCAATCAGATGCTCACCAAGGTAATTTTAGAATTAGCTATCAATTCCTTAGAGGATGATGCCCACCAAGCTATTATGGCACTGCCGGAGGAGAACAAACCAACTTGGAGCAAATAGTTGCATGGCTGAAAGGCCTTTTTGGGGAGAATGACACTGACTGAGCTGAGGCGCCTATTCTTCATTCACAGACAGCAAGAGGGTGGGAGCTTCACCCTTTTGCAGTAGCCCTACATAAATTGTGGAAACTTCTGCACCAGTGTTGCCTGTGTTATTGTGCCACTGATACCATGTCGTTTGGAACTGTTAAGCTAAGTATCTTGCTGCTGTTACTCCACTTGGTCTCTGTGTGCCATTCTTCCATATTGGGTACCAATCGACTCCCACAACACTGCTCACAAATGCATCGTAGATTGTTGTGAATGAGGATGCGTATGTGCAGATTGGTCAGGTTGTCTATGCTAACCCATGTCCACAGCCAAAAGTACCTACAATGGGCAAGTGAGCATCAGAACTGGACCACTGAGCAATGAAAGAAGGTTGTATTGTCTAATGAATCATGTTTTCCTTTACACCATGTGGATGCTTTGCTGCGTGTGCATCACTTATCTGGGGAAGAGATGGCACCAGGATGCAGCATGTGAAGAGGCAGTGATCTTCTATTGATGGCCTGGTGCCAGATACCGCAGCATCCCTTCAGAGGTCTAGAGTCCATGCCTCATCAGGACCTACATATTTTTACCGGTAGGTGGATGGTCATAATGTTATAGCCGATCGGTGTATAATAACCAGAGCATAACATATCCCTTCAGCCTAGTAAAGAAGCAAGCAGAGAACACCTTAAAGCGGGGTTCCGACCGGGAAATTTTTTTTTTAAAAGTCAGCAGCTACAAACACTGTAGCTGCTGACTTTAAATAAGCACACTTACCTGTCCTGGGTGCCCGCGATGTCGGCCGCCCGAAGCCGTCCCGTCCCTCGGCTCTCGGGTCCGGCACCGCCATCCTAACTAAGGGAAACAGGCAGTGGCCGTTTCCTACTGCGCATGCGCGAGTCGCGCAGCGCTTTGTGAATGGGACGCGATGTGTTGTGGGACACACACAGTTCCCATAACACACCGCGCCCCATTCCGCAGAAGACAACGCGGGGGGGAGAAGACTGAAGATCACCGCGGCGTAGGAAGAGGCAGATTAGGAAGACTGCCTAGCAACAGCCATTTCAGGTGAGTCAAAAATGTTTTTATTTTTTCCTCCATTTTTTTAGGATTTTTTTTATGCAATTTTTTTTTTTTTTTTAGGATGGACCTCCACTTTAATCTAGCTATTAAATCAAAAGAGCAGAGTTCTCTAATGTTAGTTTTGTGTATAATATCTCCTGATAAAACGATTGTGGCTTTGTTAAATTATAAAGCTGGAACAATTTATTGCAGTTACAAAGGGACAATGTGTCAATGTGGCATTGAACTTTTACGACTTCACAGAACTCAGTGACCTGTGATACTACATAATATGATCGGACAATAGGTACATTACCCCATATATCAATATTATTCCTACAAATAAAGAATAACACAGTATAATCATTATATTCTAACACCAAAAGGTATAAAAATCCTGGTTGAAAAAAAAAAATATGATTTAGAAGAAGACAAATAGTTTGTGCCTTTCATTGTTATAATCAACACAATAGAGTATTTGTATTACTGCTTCACAATCCAAAAGTATTATTTATTTTTATTTGGTGCCTCGTGTGCTGTGTCAACCTTAACCACTTGAAGACCAGGCCTTTTCTGGCACCTTTTGTTTACAAGTAAATATCAGTATTTTTTGCTAGAAAATTACTTAGAACCCCAAATGCAATTTATTTTATGTCACATGGTATTTACGCAGCGATTTCAAAATGCAATTTTTTGGGGAAAAAATACTAATAAAAAAAAAACAAAATATATAACCAAATTTTTTGTTAAACTATAAAAGATGTTACGCCGAGTAAATGGATACCTAACATGTCACGCTTTAAAATTTAACATGGCAACAAAGTACAATACTTAACAATCTCCATAGGCGACGCTTTAAAAAGTTTACTGGTTACCTGTTTAGAGTTACAGAGAAGATCTTGTGCAAGAACTATTGACACTCTAATGTTCGCAGTGATACCTCACATGTGCTGTGTAAACACCATTTACATGTGCATGCGCAACCTACTTATGCATGTGCTTCTACGTGCGAGCACGTAGGGATGGGGGCGCGTTACATTTTTTTTTTTTTAATACTTTTATTTTTTTTATTTTAAATTGTCCCTTTCATTTTTATTTATTTTTTGAACATTCGTATTCCTATTACAAGGAATGTAAACATCCCTTGTAATAGAAGTAAGGGATGGCAGGTACTCTTTATGGAGAGATCTGGGGTCGATAAGACCCCAAATCTCTATTCTACCTTTAAAAGCATGAATTTTTTAAGATTAAAAAAAAATTTAAAATATTTTGCTTTACAAAAAAAAAAAGGAAAACAATAGATTACTTCCACTCTAGACTGGAAGTGACATCATGGCATCGCTCTGATCCTCCAAGATCATAGAGGCGATCAGAGACGATCTGGTCTCTAGTAATCTCTATGGCGCAAACCATTGGAGCATTTCCTGGGTGCGTCAGTAAACATGATAAGCCTGAGAAACATGGCAAATGGCAGAGGGGGGTGCGGAATGACCCATCCCACTGTTTCTGAAAGCAACCCAGTAGCTAATAATTTCATGAAAAAGCCAATCGCCAGCTGTAAAAAAAAGAAAAAATTGGGGTTATGGCTGATAGTTTTAAGACGCAGCGTATGTATACCTATTGCGGTCAGCAAGTGAAGTTTAAGTGAATTCCAGGCATTGTATATTTTTACATGATTACATTGGTCCAGCTTGGACCAATATAACTATGTATATACCATACCTGGTCAATGCCCCTAGAAGTGAAGTATTATTATTATTATTATTATTATACAGGAATAATATAGTGCCAACAGTTTACGCAGCGCTTTACAAAATTTGGGCAGACAGTACAGTTACAATACAATTCAATACAGGAGGAATCAGAGGGCCCTGCTCGTCAGAGCTTACAATCTAGGAGGAAGGATCAAGTGATACAAATGGTAATAACTGTGGGGGAAGGGCTGATGGAGAAAATAAATATACGCTTGTTGGAGGTGGAGTCAGGATAGGAAGTAGACACTATTTCTCCAGTGATCTCCACTTACTTTTAGGTCCCATGCTGGGTGGCTGGTCAGATGCATTGTAAGTCCAGGAGATTGGCCGCTGGGCATGAGTCTCTTTCAGAGAATGCTTTTGATTATCTGATTGGATGACGTGGAAAGGCAAGGCGGTGATGTCACAAACAGGTGAGGTCTCTATCACAGTCCCCCCTTTACATCAAGAGTCCTCATTAGAGTCCTCTGTGCATCAGGAGTCCTCATCACAATCCCCCCTGCATCAATGTTCCCCATCAGAGTGTCCTCTTACATCAATTGCCCCATCAGAGTGTCCCCTTACATCAATTGCCCCATCAGAGTGAGCATTAACATTTTGTATCACAGTATCCCCTTACATTAATTGTTCTCATCAGAGTGAACTATTACATTAACATTCCATATCAGAGTCCATTCTTACATCAACTGTCTACATCAGAGTGCCCCATTACATCCATTGCCCTCTTTAGAGTGCTCTAATACATTTACTGTCTGAATCAGAGTGCCCGCTTACATCGTAGTTACATAGTTAGTCATGTTGAAAAAAGACAAAAGCCCATCAAGTTCAACAAAAAAAAAATACAATCCCATATACACAAACCTACACCCACAGTTGATCCAGAGGAAGGCAAAAAAAACCCAGCAAAGCATGATCCAATTTGCTACAGCAGGGGAAAAAAATCCTTCCTGATCCCCCGAGAGGCATTTGGATTTTACCTGGATCAACTTTACCTATAAAAATGAGTACCCAGTTATATTATGTACATTTAGGAAAGAATCCAGGTCTTTTTTAAAGCAATCTACTGAGCTGGACAGAACCACCTCTGGAGAGAGTCTATTCCACATTTTTCACGGCTCTTACTGTGAAGAAACCTTTCCGTATTTGGAGTGCCCCCTAGTCCTCTGTGATGACCTTAAAGTGAAAAACTCAACACCAAGTTCACGATATTATTATTATTATACAGGTTTTATATAGCACCAACAGTTTGCGCAGCGCTTTACAACATGAGGGCAGAAATAAAAGTTACATTACAATTTGGTACAAGAGGAATCAGAAGGCCCTGCTCGTTAGAGCTTACGATATGGACCCCTTATGTATTTGTACATGTTGATCATATCCCCCCTTAATCTCCTCTTCTCAAGAGGTAATAAATTCAGTTCCTCTAATCTTTCCTCATTGCTGAGCTCCTCCATGCCTCTTATCAGTTTCATTGCTCTTCTCTGCACTTTCTCCAGTTCCCCGATATCCTCTTTGAGAACTGGTGCCCAAAACTGAACTGCATATCCCATATGAGGTCTTACTAATGATTTGAACAGGGGCAAAATGATGTCTCTCTCTCTGGAGTCCATACCTCTCTTAATACAAGAAAGGACTTTGCTTGCTTTGGAAACTGCAGCTTGGCATTGCATGTTATTGTTAAGCCTATGATCTACCAAAACCCCCAGATCTTTCTCCACCATTGATTCCCCCAACTGTACTCCCCTTAGTATGTATGATGGATGCATATTCTTAGCCCCCAAGTGCATAACTTTACATTTATCAACATTAAACCTCATCTGCCACATAGTCGCCCAATTATACAGTGCATTGAGGTCGGCTTGTAAATTGGAGACATCCTGTAAGGACGTTATTCCACTGCATAGCTTGGTGTCATCTGCAAAGAATGAAATGGTAATTTTAATCCCAGACCCAATATCATTTATAAAGATATTAAAGAGTAAGGGTCCCAGCACTGAACCTTGGGGTATACCACTGATAACCTTAGACCATTCAGAGTAAGAATCATTAACCACTACTCTGAATTTTAGCCAGTTTTCTATCCATTTACAAACTGATATTTCCAAGCCTGTAGATTTTACCTTACACATGAGCCGTGTGTGGGGAAATGTGTCAAACACTTTTGCAAAATCCAAGTATACCACATCCACAGCCACCCCTCTGTCCAAGGTTTTACTTACCTCTTCATAAAAAGAAATCATGTTTGTTAGACAACTTCTGTCTTTCATGAATCCATGCTGTCTGTTGCTTAAAATATTTTTTTCCAGTAAGAACTCATCTATGTGGTCTTTTATTAAACTCTAAGAAAGGGAAGGAAGGGGTCAAGAGGAGATCCCCCCAAAAAAAGATGGTCTGCTCAAGAACAAACAGTTGAACCTACAAAAACTTTATTGTGTCACAATATGTAGAAACATAATCCAACAACCATGTGTATTTAAAAATAGGGCAGATAAAAGTCCTATTGTGTGCTGGTGGCCACCACAGACATTACACATATATCTCATGCATTCATGCACTCACACTCATCAATTAAAGTCACTAGAGACCCGGGTCTATACAATTTCACTGGAATTCCAGAGCTGGATTGGCTACATGAGTGGGTAGACTAGGTCCTTGTAGGTAAAGTGCAAGTGCTAATACACAACAAAAGTCCCCTCGGATGTGAACCAATGGCTGGTTAGACATATGTGTGTGTCATTCAACCAGAGCCAAGGAAGGAAACGGTGTCCTGATTGTGTGGTGAACAATTGCAACTCAAGCAACCTCACAAAGAGGGCTTTTAAGGATGGACGGAAAATGGCCATAAACAAAATGCCTCATGAATGTGAGGGTACATTTTAGCTCACCGTCTGACGTCTTCAATGAAGAAGGAGTAGAGCCCAAAGGAGTTGCTGATGGCCGCGTTCGTGTGGATTTGAAAACACGTTCATGCAGTATTAGCTTGTTGTGGGCATGAGCGGGTTACTTCCGGGTATCCTCCGGCAGAAGGTAAGGTGAGTCACAAGGGTCAAGCTTGTTAGTGTCTCATATCCAATGGTATAAACAATCCGGAGAGACGCTCGGCGTCCGTGTTCACCGCAGAGGTTTCACCTGATATCCCAAATCTTGATTGATCCGATCAGGATCGTTAGGGATGTTCACATCCAATTTGGAAGGATTTGTAGTTAGAGTGTGAGAGTCTGTGTGCCACCTGCACATGGGTCAAATGCTGAGCGCTTTCGCTTGTTGCCAAGCTTCTTCAGAGCTAATGTGGTATCAGTAGCTGGATGTTTAAATAGCCAGAAGGCTAGTGTTCAATTTCCTGTCTTCATAATTAACACCTGAATACCATAGCTTGACCATAATTGCAATCACCAAAAATGTGCCAATCACACCCATACATACATCTATTTAGACAAAACCATTGAGGGTAGTGGATACATAAAGATTCAATCTGATTGACTTGTGTATGTGGTCAGATTTGAATATTGCATCTCTTACCATCATGAAATAACGGAAAAAGGCTTGTCAAGCAACTGCTATCAATACATAAAAGCCAATTGAGGAATGCTGCATTTCCAAAAACAAACCGTGCATATATAACCATATACTAAATAATAATAATAATAATAATAATAATAATAATAATAATAATAATAATAAGATAGTCAAAATAGTGATATATGGAAGCAAGAGGGAACAGTCTATTGTTCCGAATTAAATTGCAGCACATATCAACATCCTGACAATAAACAGAGATGTCCCAATAATTGATCAAAAATTGCATGGCATACACACACGGAATGAAAATAATGAGTATGAATATATGCAACCAACCATCGCTTTGGCCAGATTAAATGGCAGCTTACGTCCCATGTATTGTCATCCACACACGGGATAAAATGTTGGAAAATAAATTTCCGTCATTAGCAGGCCAAAATGAATTTATCATTGAACTATTGCAATTTATGTTAGAAAACAACTATTTCCAATTTCTTGGGATATACTACAAACAAATTAGGGGCACATCGATGGGTGCCCCATGGGCCCCATCATATGCATGCCTGCACCTTGGCTTTTGGGAGTCTGAGTGTGTGTACCCCTCGTCGATGTACCTCAGCCACTGTCGTTTGTGGCTGAGGTACATCGATGACGTGATCATGATTTGGGACGGCCTGCCATCTGAATTGACACAATTCATTGATGAACTTAATGACAACGACCGTAATATTAGGTTAACATATACGTATGACACCAATGAATTGTCATTTCTGGACCTTACGGTGTTTGTCAGGGATGATAAGTTACATACAAAAACCTTTCGAAAAGACACAGCGGCAAACACTTTACTGCTAGCGTCCAGCCACCATCCCGCATCTCTGAAACGGGGTATCCCCGTGGGACAGTTCCTCCGCGCAAGAAGGAACTGTTCAGAGGAGGGGGATTTCCACAGGGAAATGTATGACCTACATGGGAGGTTTCGTGATAGGGGTTACTCGCATACGGACATCAGACGTGCTAGAAAAAGAGCACTACAGACAAATAGATCGTCTTTGTTGGTGAACTCTACTAAAGAAAAAGCAAAAACCTCAAGCCACCCTCCCCTTAGAATCATTACCAAATTTGGTACCCAGTGGGACCAAATCAAAGAAATTCTGGGCCGACATTGGCACATTTTATCTGAGGCCCCCATTTTGGGAAAGCTTGTCAGCAAAAAACCTCTGCTCACTGCCCGTAGAGCTACAAATTTAAGGGATCGCTTGGTACACTCAGAGTACACCCGCCCTAAAAAACGCAGCTGGCTTACTGACCTTCCACCCCTTAGGGGTATGTACAGTTGCGGTAGATGCCATATATGTAGGCACGTGGATAGGACGGATGTGTTCGCCAGTTCTGACAATAAAAGACAATTTAGAATCAATAATTTTATCAACTGTACAACCACACGGGTAGTCTATATGTTGACCTGCCCGTGTGGCCTTATTTATGTTGGCAAGACCAAAAGAGAGCTAAAAGTCAGAACTGGCGAACACATCCAAAGTATTATCAACAAGGATGATGACCGGCCACTGTCGTTACACTTTCTTGATAAACATGAAGGTAAACCGGATGGCCTTAGGGTTAAGGGTATATACAAGCTTAATTTGCCCCATAGACGTGGAGATTTTGATAAGATCTTATGCCAGAAGGAGAAGATGTGGATCTTCTATTTAAACAGCATGCAGCCTTTTGGATTGAACAATGAATTTAATTTATCTCCATTTTTGGAACAATGACTTAAATATTCACAATCTAAATGTTCCCATCCGAAAATTGATTGGTTCTAACCGAGGATCCACATCTTCTCCTGCCCATAACGGGCAGCTTTTAAAGAAAATTGACTGTGTGTAGTGTTGCTCACGACCATGTCTCTGCTCTCTACACGAATATCAGTGAGTGACATGTGAGACGTAACCTATGCGAGACAGTGGCCCATGACCTCATTCCATCCCAGCTTGCCTCGATCATTTGGCTACCAACCAACTGATTGAATTGAAGCCGCACTGCCCCCAGATTATGAAATTTTCATATTTTAAATTATAATCTGTACAACAGATTATTCTGTTGTTCCATGTGCGGGTAATACCAGTGTAATGCCTATATGTAACTACATATCCGGATTATCCGGAATCACTTTGTACTAAGTTGTCTCATGCGACTTCACAGGCAATCTCACTGGTAACAATGATTTTATCCCGTGTGTGGATGACAATACATGGGACGTAAGCTGCCATTTAATCTGGCCAAAGCGATGGTTGGCTGCATATATTCATACTCATTATTTTCATTCCGTGTGTGTATGCCATGCAATTTTTGATCAATTATTGGGACATCTCTGTTTATTGTCAGGATGTTGATATGTGCTGCAATTTAATTCGGAACAATAGACTGTTCCCTCTTGCTTCCATATATCACTATTTTGACTATCTTATTATTATTATTATTATTATTATTATTATTTAGTATATGGTTATATATGCACGGTTTGTTTTTGGAAATGCAGCATTCCTCAATTGGCTTTTATGTATTGATAGCAGTTGCTTGACAAGCCTTTTTCCGTTATTTCATGATGGTAAGAGATGCAATATTCAAATCTGACCACATACACAAGTCAATCAGATTGAATCTTTATGTATCCACTACCCTCAATGGTTTTGTCTAAATAGATGTATGTATGGGTGTGATTGGCACATTTTTGGTGATTGCAATTATGGTCAAGCTATGGTATTCAGGTGTTAATTATGAAGACAGGAAATTGAACACTAGCCTTCTGGCTATTTAAACATCCAGCTACTGATACCACATTAGCTCTGAAGAAGCTTGGCAACAAGCGAAAGCGCTCAGCATTTGACCCATGTGCAGGTGGCACACAGACTCTCACACTCTAACTACAAATCCTTCCAAATTGGATGTGAACATCCCTAACGATCCTGATCGGATCAATCAAGATTTGGGATATCAGGTGAAACCTCTGCGGTGAACACGGACGCCGAGCGTCTCTCCGGATTGTTTATACCATTGGATATGAGACACTAACAAGCTTGACCCTTGTGACTCACCTTACCTTCTGCCGGAGGATACCCGGAAGTAACCCGCTCATGCCCACAACAAGCTAATACTGCATGAACGTGTTTTCAAATCCACACGAACGCGGCCATCAGCAACTCCTTTGGGCTCTACTCCTTCTTCATTGAAGACGTCAGACGGTGAGCTAAAATGTACCCTCACATTCATGAGGCATTTTGTTTATGGCCATTTTCCGTCCATCCTTAAAAGCCCTCTTTGTGAGGTTGCTTGAGTTGCAATTGTTCACCACACAATCAGGACACCGTTTCCTTCCTTGGCTCTGGTTGAATGACACACACATATGTCTAACCAGCCATTGGTTCACATCCGAGGGGACTTTTGTTGTGTATTAGCACTTGCACTTTACCTACAAGGACCTAGTCTACCCACTCATGTAGCCAATCCAGCTCTGGAATTCCAGTGAAATTGTATAGACCCGGGTCTCTAGTGACTTTAATTGATGAGTGTGAGTGCATGAATGCATGAGATATATGTGTAATGTCTGTGGTGGCCACCAGCACACAATAGGACTTTTATCTGCCCTATTTTTAAATACACATGGTTGTTGGATTATGTTTCTACATATTGTGACACAATAAAGTTTTTGTAGGTTCAACTGTTTGTTCTTGAGCGGACCATCTTTTTTTGGGGGGATCTCCTCTTGACCCCTTCCTTCCCTTTCTTATATATGCTTTATGGTCCATTGAACAACCGTTTGACAGCTAGTCAGCTACATACCACTGAGTTACATGATTAATGATACGGGTGACATGAGAGGCATATTAATCTGATTAATTACCACAGTGGGAGGGAATTCCCCTCCCCCCGTTTGTCACCCTAGAACCTACTATTGGATGACTTTAAGGTGTCCTTCCCCCCCTTTCTTTTATTAAACTCTCCAGTATCTTCCTGACTATAGAAGTTAAACTAACAGGTCTATACTTACTTGGTAAAGACTTTGATCCGTTTTTAAATATGGGCTCTACATTGGCCCTGCACCAATCCAGTGGTACCATTCCAGTTATTAACGAGTCCCTAAAGATTAGAAACAATGATCTTGAAATGACAGAGCTCAATTCTTTTAGGATCCGTGGGTGGATGCCATCTGGTCCAGGTGCTTTATCCACCTTTATTCGGTCTAAATATTTCTGGACCATATTTCTATTGAGCCATTGTGGATCATTTGGGGCTGTGTCAATACCACCCCCATTATAGACATGAGCTCCCCCATGCTCCTTTGTATACACAGAGCTGAAAATTTTAATTTAATAAATTTGCCTTCTCTTTGTCTCCAGTCACCCACTCTAGATTATTTTGTAAAGGGCCTAAATGCTCAGACCTGACATTTTTACTATTAATATATTTGAAGAATTTTTGGGGGTTTATTCTACTATCTTTTGCAATCTGTCGTTCGTTTTGAATTTTTGCATCCTTGATTTCATTTTTACATATTCTGTTATTTTCCTTGTAACATTTAAACAATGATAGCGTTCCTTCATTTTTATATTTTCTAAAAGCTCTTTTTTTATTATTTATAGCCATTTTAACTTTGGTCGTGAGCCACATAGGTTTTATTTTTAGCCTTTTAAACTCATTGCCCATGGGAATATACTTTACAGTGAGTTTACATACAGTCACTTTGAACAGAATTCCCATTTCTGTTCTGAGTCCATTGATGCCAAATATTCCCATCCCAGTCTAATAGGGCGTACACACGGTCGGACTTTGTTCGGACATTCCGACAACAAAATCCTAGGATTTTTTCCGACGGATGTTGGCTCAAACTTGTTTTGCCTACACACGGTCGCACAAAGTTGTCGGAATTTCCGATCGACAACCACGCGGTCACGTACACCACGTACGGCAAGACTAGAAAAGGCCGGTTCAGAACCAAGCGCGGCACCCTTTGGGCTCCTTTTGCTAATCTCGTGTTAGTAAAAGTTTGGTGTGAGACGATTCGCGCTTTTTCAGACTCGTGGCTTTCAGATCGTTTTCTGCCGTTCAGTTTGTGCTTGTGGGTTTGTATCTGCTCTTCAGTGCGTGCAGTGAGTTCGTATCAGAGTTTTCTGTGTGATCTTGCCTGCTCGTTGCTGTTTTTCAGGTCGCTCTTCACAGACCTTGCTGTTCTTCAGTGCGCTCTGTTACTTCGTTCTGAGCAGCCGACCGTTTCCTAGCCATGTTTCGTATGCGTACTCCTCGTAGAGTTCGTGCTGTGCGGGGGCTTGGTGTTGGGGTCCTGACCTTGACACAAGTCCAGTCCATGAACAGGGTGGGGAGGAGTTCATGGACCAAGAATTGGTTGCTTCAGCGTGACCAGTTCTCTCATATGCCTTTGCTCCGTGAGATCCGTGAGAATAATCCTGATGATTTCAGGAACTTTCTCCGGATGACGGACCCCGCGTTTCACCGTTTGTTGGCTTCGCTGACCCCTTATATCAGCAGGCAGGATACCTGCATGAGGCAAGCCATCACTCCGGAGCAGAGGTTGGTCGCTACCTTGCGGTATTTGGCCACAGGGAGAAGCCTGCGGGACTTGAAGTTCTCGACAGGCATCTCCCCCCAGGCTCTGGGGATCATTATCCCAGAGACCTGTTCTGCCATCATACAGGTCCTGCAGAAGGAGTATATGAAGGTAAGATTTTTATCCTTTTATATCACATTTTATTGTATTGAATGTTTGCTAATATATTGTATTTCTTTCCTCATTCCCTAATTACCATGATTGGAATATGCTGTGAATGTCCCCTTTGTCCTCATGCATGCTGGATTTTTATGTAATTATTATCTTAGGTCCTTCATACATATTTGCCCTTCACTAACCTCCCCAGCATGGTGTCTCCTGCCCCATATTCACCTCATGTAGTCACTTAACAATGTATTTTATCAGCTCCATAGTAGTGCTTTACCCCAAACACCCCCTAAAATGTTTGGTAATGTTATATTTTAATTCAGGCCGAGTGGCAGAGGATTTTTTTGTGGTGTCCCCAAATAATTTTTAGTAACCCTCCCTCCCCCAACTGCTAGGTCAGCTGATCCAATTTCTCTATCCTCAATCATCTATCTGCTGACTTTGCCAAACCCATACACACTATACCCACCTCTTTAGTGCTCAGATTTATGGATGAATTCCCCAAAGCATGTAGTGCAAGGGCCTGCCTGTATACTTTCCAATGGTACTGTTTAAAGTTTTTGTATCCTATTATTATCTTGATAGGTAATAGCAGAATGTCCAAATGTCCTCAAATGTGTACAATGTGTATTTCTATCTTTGTATTATGACACTTCTTACCTGTCCAGTGGGCTGCCAATAGTGTAACAAAGGAGGGGCTGTTCCAAGTAATACCCATTATTTAGGCATTCATCTCTCAATGAAGTGAAGAGGGTTACCTGTCCAAGAGTCCCCCCCTATAATATTAGAAATGGCCCATGAGAGGGGGGGAGGGGGAATATGATAGGTGTACCTTATACTTTGGCCTTGTTAAATTCCCCTTACTAAATGCTATTTGGAGGTTGCCCCATAATGTTTGTGTATAATCTGCTTGCCATGTTTCTGTGAAAAAATAGTAATGTTTATTGTTTTTTCCTCAACAGTTTCCTTCCACGCCACAGGAATGGCAGACTGTGGCCTCCCACTTTGCCCAGCGGTGGGACTTTCCTAACTGCGGAGGGGCAATTGATGGGAAACACGTCCACATCGTCCCACCACCCAACTCGGGGTCGTACTATTATAATTACAAGGAGTTTAATAGTATAGTGATGTTGGCGGTGGTGTCGGCTAATTACGAATTCTTGTATGTGGACGTGGGGAAGAATGGCCGGATGTCCGATGGTGGAGTCATCGCCCAGACGGAGTTCTACAGGCGTCTCCAGAATGGCAGCTTGGACTTGCCAGCTCCAGAGGACAATGTTGAAGGTCTCCCATTTGTGTTCGTTGCTGATGAAGCGTTTGCGCTGGGGGACCACCTGATGCGGCCATTTCCGATGAGGACCCTCACCCCGGAACAGAGGGTTTTTAATTACCGGCTGGCCAGAGCCCGAAGAGTGGTGGAGAACACATTTGGAATCCTGGCCAGCCGGTTCCGACTATTTCTGACACCCATCCATATGGCGGAGTATAAACTGAACCATATAATACTTGAGTGCTGTGTTCTCCATAATTTTTTAAGAAAACATTCTGCCAACTATGCTGGCCCAGTTGGGCCTGAGGCCGGAATCCAAAATCCAACAACACTGACGGCGCTTGAAAGTGGCCGTCCTGGCTTGCTCTCCCTGAGTGCCCGTGATGTCCGGTTACGATACCTGGAGTTCTTTGCGGGTAGGGGGGCTATCAATATGCCAGACAATATGTGAAGCCTTTTTCAAATAAAAAAAAAAAAGAAATTCTTTGTGGACATTTACTGCTTGTGTTTGTTTTAGCTGACCCTGACAGAAATGTTTTGAGTGCAGAAAATGTCGTGATTGGGTAACCTTATACAAAGCACTGTTGGCTGGTATTTCCTAAATGCAAAAACACATTTCACTACAAGTGCACTTGCAACTGCACTGAACCTGCACTTGTAGTGCAAAGTGGATTTGCCCTTAGGAAATAACCCCCATTTTTGCATAAAACAGCAATTACATCACCCCAAAAGTGTTGTAGTGTTGAGACAATAATCCACACATTCTTGAGTAACCAACTTTTTTATACCTGCACAATCACATGTGCATTTACCAAAGGTTTTTAAAACAAACCAACATGTTTGTTGTATAACAATTTTTGGAGTAGCATTAGCAAAATTCTAAATATCCATTTCAGATAAAACAGGCCTGTGTAAAACCAACAAGAAAGCCTAAAAACTTGAACTTACAAAGTTCACATTAGGTAAAACCTGAAGGCTATATCAGACATCAGTATTTAGGAACTATGTTTGATATAGCGTTCAGATGGGGGAAATCACCCCTGAAAAAGCCAAATTTGGAAGATGCACACCAATTTACGAATGTCAACATGTGTTATCTGCCATCATGGGGGATCAAGGGACGTGTTTTGGGGGAGCAAGCCCTTCTTCAACGCGACTTTATAATTGAGGAAGGGGTTGCACCCCCAAAACGCGTCCATTGATCTCCCGTGATGGCAGATAGCACATGTTGGCACACTGTGTGCATCCTCCAAATTTGGCTTTTCAAAACATTGCAACAAAATTTAAAAGATTGAACCACAATACAAAAAGTGATTTTGTGGGGGTTTAAATTCGCCCCAAAACATCAATGATGTTATTATTTTTTTTAATAACATCATGGATTTTTTGCTGGATGTTTTGCAGTTCAGCATTACACCCCATGATCTCTCCGATCAGGATCTGGGCACTTTCAGAAGTAAAGCGTTCTCTTTTCCTCACATCACGATCACCTAAAAAGAGATAAATAAAAAAAAAAAAGGTCTCAAAAATCTGCCACCATCCATCTCTTACCTGAGCCTGTGGTCGCAGACACTCACCTGTTGTGGTGCCAATCTCCACCACATCTTCTTCTTCCTCCTGCTCAGCTTCGTTTGGGGGTATTTCACCTTCTTCCATAGGTGGGGGGTCTGTGGTCTCCTCGGATGAGGGGTGTCCTCCGAGTCTTTTCTCCCCTATGTAAAAAAAAAATGGTATAATTAGCACACAGATATTTGATGGCAGAACTCGAAATAGGAAACATTGCTTGGAAGTGGGGTACAATTGTCAATTTTAGCAGAGTTCCAAGATGTCTTTTTTTTATTGCCCTTTGTCAAGCTGCAATACTTTACCTGTTTTGTACAAGCTTCACAGATGGAGACCCCCCTATAGTATACACTGGAGCACCTGTGTGGCCCCCTAATAAAAATGGTGTTCTTGTGTCCCACACTAGTGCTCCAGTGTCCACATGTGAAAACA
The DNA here is from genome assembly GCA_037952835.1 of Lithobates septentrionalis. Classification (NCBI taxonomy): domain Eukaryota; kingdom Metazoa; phylum Chordata; class Amphibia; order Anura; family Ranidae; genus Lithobates; species Lithobates septentrionalis. The sequence continues at coordinate 1,491,340 of JBBDGP010000977.1, read as the reverse complement.
GCTGCTCAGTGTCCTCTCCTTACACACAATCGAGTTTGCATTTCATTCTAGTAACAAACCCATCTACACAAACAAATATTTGGCATCCAAGTAGGCCCCAAAAAAATGTGGGAAAATGCATATGGCCTAAACAATGGTGTTCTAGAGGCCGAAAGAAAAATGTTTGATACGAACGAATAATGGGCCCATGAACATTAAAGTTGTCCTTTTAAACGTTACAATTAATAAAAGCATATGGAGCAGCACGAACGGAATAAAGACAGAAAGAATAGGAACCCAGCACAGCTACTTACTTTTTTGCAGCACTCTCCGGATCTTTCGGTACTGCTCTGGCTCTCTCAACTTCAGGTCCGACCACCGCTTCCTGAGCTGATCTTTAGATCTTCGTACCCCGAAATTCCTGTGAAGGCTTTTGACCACTTTAGCAATGATCTTGGCCTTTCGGATGTTCGGGTGGAGGTAAGGCCCATACTTCCCATCATAGTCGGAATTCCTCATGATGTCGACCATCTCCAACATCTCCCCAAAGGACATATTTGTGGCCTTAAAACGTCTCCTTCTGGATCGGGACGTGCCTGGATCCGGGCTTTCCTCCTCCTCTTCCTCATTGCTATAATTAGCACACACCTGCTCTAACTCCGCCATCATGCTCTTCACCCACTGCGCCGAACAAAAAGGGGCGGGGAATAGACTAGAAAGAACGTCAGGGGCGGGCGGAGTTACACGCATGCGCAGTGTGTATAAAGCGTAACACGCGTGCGTATTACGTACGATCTGTGAGCGGAGGAAGGAGCATTGGACGTAAGAACGAAGGTAAGAGACAAACTTGTGCCTATACTGCTTCTAGATTGAGGCCTATATTGTAACAAGATTAGGAGAGTTTTGTCTGACATTAGGCTTTGTCTTGTGTTGTGTCTTGCAGTGAACATGGATATGGTACTCAAAGATAATGACTTCATGTCAATATTCGTAGAGATGCTAAGGGAGCTGCCATGTCTGTGGGAGATTAAACACCCCCATTTCAAGAACCAAGCAAAGAGGAAGGCAGCACTGGTGCAATTGTTGGAAATTGTGAAGCAGGTGATCCCCACGGCAGACATCACCTATTTAAAGATCTTAATTGGTTGCCTGAGGAGTACATATCTAAGGGAGCGCAAGGGAGCGCAAGAAAGTCCTGGATTCACAGAGATCCAGAGCAGCAGTTGACATCTATGTCCCCAGGATGTTGTACTACGACAGGCTGCATTTTCTGGCAGGCCAGACTGAACCCAGGCCATCCCTCTCCAGTCTTCCTTCCACGCTTCCTTCCCCCCCGGCTGAGGCTTCTGACGCCCAACCTGGGCCTTCCAGGCCACATGTGGAGGAGCCCAGATTGAGCCAGGTATAGCATTCCTCAAAATATTTCTGCTTGTCCAATCAATGATATTAACTAGATGTTAGTTGGGAGTACTAATTTAGGATTGTGATTGATGATGCAAAACATTAAAACCATGTCCCTTTTTCATACACAGGGAAGTCTCAGCCAGGAGGTGGCCGGGCCGAGCCGTGTGGCTGATCTGCAGGTCCCTCCACCCCCCCTGAAAAGAGAAAGTGGCAGTAGGAGGAGTGCCCTAAAGGAGGCTGCTATAGGATTCTTTTGGAGGGCTACAGAGGTCCTGGGAGCACGACAGACCGTGGAGGAGGACATTGCTGCCATCATTGCATATAAAATGCAGAGGATTGAGGAGGGCCAACAAGCCACGTGTGAGGCCCTCATATCGGAGGCTCTGGAGAAAGGTATGAGAGGCCAAATTACACCTCAAAAACACCTTTGCGATGGTCCTCCTCCTCCTCCTCCTGCAGGTCCTCCTCCTCGTCCTCCCTCTCCTCCAGGTCCTCCCAGTCCTCCTCAAGGTCCTACTCCTCCTCCTGCCACATCTCCAACTGCACAGCCACAGCCCTTAAGGAAGCGTGAAAGGAAGACCAGAAAGTGATTGCCCTGGGTTCAGTCTGGTCGGCCAAAAAATGCAGCCTCTTGTGGTACCACAGCCTGGGGACACACATGTCATCTGCTGCTATCCAGATCTCTGCGAATCCCGGACCAGACTGCCCTCCCTTATATATGGACTCCTCAGGCCACCAATTTTGATGTTGAAGAATTGATGTCTGCCGTGGGGGTCCCAGGCTTCACTAATTTCTCCTGTTTCTCCAGTGTTGCCTTCCTCTTTGTTTGGTTCTGACCCCTTAATAAAGGATTTTTGTTTTGAATTATACTCTCCTATGTGTTTTACTTCAAAAATGACAGTTTGTGAGGGTTCAGGTACATTTCAAATATACAATGTGAAATGAACAAGGGACACCAACAACAAACAATCTCCTTGAGATTAAATAATACAAGATATCAATGATGTTGGGGTAACTTGACACACAAAACACACACAAAAATATTCTGTATTAAAAATAAAAATAACATTGAACAAAGATCAGCCTTGGAAAAAATACAAACATTAAAGAAAAAAAAAGGCTGAAAATCCAAAAAAAAATATATATATATATAAAACTGTCAGATGTGACAACTAATAACTATATATTGAGGGAATCCCACTAAAAAAAACACAAATAAAAGTTTGTGAGAAGTGTGTGTGAATATGAGCAGCAAAACTACTTCATTCTTGTCACATTATAAAGAAGAAGAGAGTGCGCTGTATTAAACCATTTTTAACATTGCAGCGTGACAAAAGTGCTGTATCCATTGCGAACGCTAAGTTTACCAGAACGAGCTGTCCCGTCTCGGAATTTCTTCTGAGCATGCGTGGCACTTTGTGCGTTGGAACAGGCCACACACGGTCGGAATTGACGCGATTTTGTTGTCGGAAAATTTTATCTCCTGCTCTCCAACTTTGTGTGTCGGAAAATCCGATAGAAAATGTCCGATGGAGCCCACACACGGTCGGAATTTCCGACAACACGCTCCGATCGAACATTTTCCATCGGAAAATCCGACCGTGTGTACGGGGCATAAGTCTTGGAGAGCAGCTCATCCTTGAAAATTTGCTCTCTTAAAGTTAAGTGTTTTTCTCTAACCCGTATGTGTTTGTTACTTACAGCTAACATTAAATGAAATCATGTTATGGTCGCTGCTACCCAGATGCTCTTTTATATGAATATTGGTAATAAACTCTGCATGGTTTGAGATTACCGGGTCCAGCAGAGTGTCATTCCTAATCAGGGCCTCAATAAACTGGACCATAAAATTGTCTTGCAATAAACATCAACTGCTCCCATCAGAGTGTCCTACTGTCTACATCAGAATGTCTCCATTACATCAATTGCCCTCATCAGAATGTCCTAATGCATCAACTGTCTGCATCAGAGTGGCCCCTTACATTAACTGTCCACATCAGAGTGCCCCCTTACATCAATTGCCCCATCAGAGTGTCCTACTGTCTACATCAGAATGTCCTCTTACATCAATTGCCCTCATCAGAGTGTCCTAATACATCAAATGTCTACATCAGAGTAGCCCCTTACATCAATTGTCCACATCAGAGTAGCCCCTTACATCAATTGTACCCCATCAAAGTGTCCTCTTACATTAAATGCCCCCTTACCTTTCAGCACAAGGAAGCCAGGGGGCAGAGGCTGGGAGGCGGAGCAAGCTGCAGGTCTGGACAGAAAAAATGGTCCACCGTAAATGCTGGTGGCATGACTTTGGTTGTTAGAACACAACCAACCACTGCAGAAGAGAAATGAGGCGCTGGAAATCAGACACTGGGTCATGGCTCATGGCTCAATGGAATGCACTTGTCTTACAGACCTGGGGGGGAAACTACAAAAATTTGGGGAAGGGTTGTTTAGCCAACCCCAGCAGCCCCCCAAGATCCAGCCCTAGTAAACATGGTTTCCGAATGTCTAATTATTACTCAACCATATGGAATAATTCATATTTACCCAACTAAAACCAAGAAAGGTAAACATTTCAAATGTAATTTTTTTTTCGTTTTGCTAAAAATAAATAAATATACAAACACAATATACATCCCCTTTAAGTAGAACCCTGAAAAGTTAGCGACTTAGCATAGATGTAACCAGTAACAATATTTCTGCTTCCTCTTCTTACTTATGTACACATCTTGAAGGAAGACAGATGAACTATCTTGTGTTTGAAAATATGTAAAGGGAACTAAAGATCTTTAGCTTTGTAGTTAACTAAATAAACTAAAACATTTTTCTTGCCTTACCCCCTGAAGGTCTTGACAGCAAGTCTTAGTTCCCACTAAATCAGTACTGTATACAGTTGAAATGGTTTGAATTAAATTAGGGGGAAAAAAAAAAGCCCACAGCTCGGAGGTGAAACCAAGATTTTTGCTGGTTCATCAGTTAACTGCATTAAAAACAAAGTGCATGCATGTAATTTCGTACAGTGGAATCAGCCAATGCTTGCAGATGGAAGTTAAAATCTTTAAAAAAAAAAAGGAAACATTGTTTTGCAGTGTTTTATTTTCCTATTGAATATAATATATTATATGGGGACATGATTTCAGGAAATTCTAGTATCAGATACATTTTGGCACTATTCAAGATCAATATTAAAAAAAACAAAAAAAAACTTTTGTAACTAAACAAATTTTGGCAGTATATTATTGTTGAGAAATACAAAAAAATGTATCTTTTGCTAATGTAAAGAGCGGTCCTCAGATCTTTCAGAAGGTTCATGAATGTTTCAGTTTTGGGGTTTAACCACTTGAGCTCCTGAAAATTTAACCCTCTTCATGACCAGGCCATTTTTTTGCGATACGGCACTGCGTTATTTTAACTTACAATTGCGCGGTCATTTGACGCTGTACCTAAATAAAATTTGTATAATTTTTTTTCCCACAAACAGATCTTTCTTTTGGTGGTATTTGATCACCTCTGGGGTTTTTTTTATTGTTTGTGCTTTAACTACTTCAGCTTTGGAAGGTTTTTTCCACTTCATGATCAGGCCATTTTTTGCGATGCAGCACTGCGTTACTTTAACTGACAATTGGACGGTCGTGCGACGCTGTACCCAAATAAAATTGATGTCCTTTTTTCCCACAGATAGAGCTTTCAGTTGGTGGTATTTGATCACCTCTGCGGTTTTTATTTTTTACCCTATAAATAAAAAAACCTGACAATTTTGAATAAAAAACAATATTTTTTTACTTTCTGCTATAAAACACACCCAATACAAAAATTTAAAAATCGAATTTCTTCATCAATTTAGGTCAATATATATTCTGCTACATATTTTTGGCAATAAAAAATACTAATACGTGTATACTGATTGCTTTGCTTACTAAGCTCCAGAGCTTTTGTACCACACTCATAATGCAGTCCAAAGTATCTCATGTACCTTCTGACACCGAGTTATGTGCATTTTTTTAACGGCGAATGTTTCCGTGTTTGTCACATGTTTCCTGACAACAAATGCACATTTTGTTTTTTAACGTTGGTTTTTTTTGCTGTCTGTGCTCCAATTAACGAGATTCACTCTCTCTGTTTGTACTGTTTACCATTATCATTGAAAGTGAAAGTAAAGAAAAAAATAAATCACAAATTCTTGGTTAAAATCTTCCATTGGGGAAACTAGTTCTGGTGACCTTGTCATCCCAAAGTTCCCTCACTTTGCAGAGTTTCCTGTCACTTCCTGTAACCCTCCCTTACTCCATCCAAGATGAGAAAAACAAGTTTTGCCTATAGTTCTATTTTACCAATCAATGGAAACACAGCTGTCTCTTTTTTTTTTTAACGCACCTTTCATAAATACGTGCAAAATTGTGTGCTTTTGCGCATGTTCATGATAAGGTAAAGAGTGAATGCAGTCCTATAAATATGGGGACATCAGATCCCAAGTAGTCACTCACACCTCACAACTTTTTGAGATGGGAACGAGGGACACCTATTAGCAAAAATATGCAGGCATAGGACACACCCCCTGCCACGCCCCTTAACCACTTGCCTAGTGGGCACTTATACCCCCTTCCTACCCAGGCCAACTTTCAGCTTTTAGCGTTGTCACACTTTGAATGACAATTGCGCGGTCATGCAACGTTATACCCAAACAAAATTTTTGTCATTTTTTTCCCACAAATAGAGCTTTCTTTTGGTGGTATTTAATCACCACTTATTTATTTTCTGCTAAATAAATGAATAAAGACCAAAAATTTTGTAAAAAACTAAAATGGTTTCATAGTTTGCTAGGGTGAGGGTTGGGGCTGCACTTATGGGCACTGATAGGCTGCACTGATGGGCACTGATGAGGTGGCACTGATGGCCATTGATGGGCACTGATAGGCTGCACTGGTGAGCACTGCTGAGGGGGCACTGGTGAGGCTGCACTGATAGGTGACACTAATGGGCACTGATAGGTGCCACTGATAGGCGGCATTGATGGGCACTGATAGGCTGCACTGATAGGTGCCACTGATAGGCTGCACTGATGGGCATTGATGAGGCGGCACTGGTGGGCACTGATGAGGCGGCACTGGTGGGCACTGATAAGGCTGCACTGATGAGGTGGCACTTATGGTCACTGATAGGCGGCACTGATTGGTCACTGATAGGTGGCACTGATAGGCGGCAGTGATGAGCACTGATATGCAGCACTGATGGACACTGATAGGAGCACTGATATGTGGCACTGATAGGTGGCACTGATGGGCACCACCGATGGGCACTGGTAGGGGGCACTGATAGGTGACACTGATGAGGAGGCAATGATAGGTACTGACTGCCAGTACTAATGGGCACAGATTGGCAGCACTGGTGGACACAGATTGGCAGCACTGATGGGCACAGATTGGCAGCCCTGGTGGGCACAGGTTGGCAGTACTAATGGGCACAGATTGGCAGCACTGGTGGACACAGATTGGCAGCACTGATGGGCACAGATTGGCAGCCCTGGTGGGCACAGGTTGGCAGCACTGATGGGCACAGATTGGTAGCACTGAGGGGCACAGATTGGCAGCCTTGGTGGGCACAGGTTGGCAGCACTGATAGGCACAGATTGGTAGCACTGGTGGGCACAGATTGGCAGCACTGGTGGGCACTGTTGGGACTGCACTGATAATCAGTGTACATGTCCCTTTTACAGAATCCAGTTATAGGCTCTCTTTTTCTCTCCTTGTGCTGTCAGCATGAGGAAAGGAGTGCCGATAACTGGCTATAGATCAGACCAAAATGAGGGACAAATGAGGAGTTAAGAGGGACAGAGGGACATTGCTCCAAATCTGGGACAGTCCCTGGAAATCAGTTGGGAGCTATGGTCACTGGCTGTGAATGTCCTGCTGTGCACATTAATAAAGCAGTCACCATGTTCCACATTGAGATTCTTTGGCAAAATAAAAAGAATTTTAATTAAGAAATGAAAATCATTCAAATCCTTGAAGGAATGATAAAGGATATTTTTATACGCGGCCATCAGAGACGTCGTGTTCCAGGAACGGCAGTATGGTAAATGGGGCATAGATAAAGTCAACTCTGTGTCTTTATCACTCCCATGCCCTTTGTTCTATGACCTCGGAGTCCCAGAGAACCTTTTTCGTAGCCAAACATATGGTAATAACCGGGAATATGACTTGCTTACTGCAATGACAGTGTATGTGAAACAAGAAAACAGGGTGCTCTCACTGTGAGAAACAGTTTGGATGGGGGCTCGTGTTACAGTCCTACAGATTGCAATCACCGGCTTTTATTTGTCGCGTTCCAACCATATAGACTTCCAGCCTTTTGTTCCCAGAGAGGAAAGTGAGTTTTCCAATGTGTCAGCCCAGTGTAAATGCTGATGTATAGGCCACAGTTGTTTGTTTCCTAAAAAGCCATGAGACCCCTGCACTCCTATCCCTTCCCCCCACCTATTGCCTTTAAGTTTGGAATGATTCATCAGATGGCCTTTAGCGAGAAGTAAGGCCTCCCTTGGGGCCTTGGTTCTTTGACCCCTGTGAACAGAGAGGTCAGACTATAAGCAACTCTGCAAGCTCCCTGTCCCATCAGATCCCCCCGGTCTCGAGACAGGAGAGAGAGAATAGAGCTTGGATGGTGGGAAAAAGTGAGAAGTGTTAAAAGTTACCAGTGCATTTCCAGGGGGCTCAGTACATCGGCTGACATGCGGGGTCAAGGGTCATATTTGTGCTTGATTCCCTAAGCATGTTACAGTAACATCTGCTTGTTAAGGGCCACAGGGGACCCAAAGTTTCTAACCTTCATTTACAAAAAGTTTGCCCTTTAATGTTAGGTGTACGGTTTCACATGTGCATTTGCCTGGCAATATTAGGAATCCAAGCTTGACGTTTGATTTTAAGTGTTTTCATACTCAGTAATGTTTCATAACATTGATTTAGTTTATTATACGCTGCTTAAATATAATACAATATATTATTATTATATAAATATAAATATTGCTCAAATATAATTAATAAAACAAATATATATATAAACTGTCAGCGCTATATAAATCCTGTATAATAATAATAATACTAATATATATATATATAAATATATATATATATCTATATATATATAGATATATATATAGATATATCTATATATATATATCTATATAGATATAGATATATATATATATATATATATCTATATCTATATATATATAGATGTATATCTATATCTATATATATATAGATATATATCTATATATATATATGTAGATAGATAGATAGATAGATAGATAGATAGATAGATAGATAGATAGATAGATAGATAGATAGATAGATTATTATTATACAGGATTTATATAGCGCCAACAGTTTACGCATTGCTTTACAATATAAAGGGAGACAATACAGTTATAATACAATAAGATACAAGAGGATTAAGAGGGCCCTGCTCAGAAGAGCTTACAATCTAATAGGGTGGGGCAGGTATCACAAAAGGTTGTAACTGTGGGGAATGAGCTGATGGAGGTGGTCAAAGATTAGAGACGTGATAGGGTTTCCTGAAGAGATGAGTTTTCAGGGATCGCCTGAAGGTAGCAAGAGTAGGGGATAGCCGGACAGGTTGAGGTAGCGAGTTCCAGAGGATGGGAGAGGCTCTGGAGAAATCCTGCTTGTGAGTACACACCTCACATTTTTGTAAATATTTTATTCTATCTTTTCATGTGACAACACTGAAGAAATGACACTTTGCTACAATGTAAACTAGTGAGTGTACAGCTTGTATAACAGTGTCAATTTGCTGACCCCTCAAAGTAGCTCAACACACAGCCATTAATGTCTAAACCCCTGGCAACAAAAGTGAGTGCACCCCTAAGTGAAAATGTCCAAATCGGGCCCAACTAGCCATTTTCCCTCGCGGGTGTAGCGTGACTCGTTAGTGTTACTCGTTAGTGTTATTTGGTGTTGTCGCTCTCACTCTCTCATACTAGTTACTGGAAGTTCAACATGGCACCTCATGGCAAAGAACTCTCTGAGGATCTGAAAAAAAGAATTGTTGCTCTACATAAAGATGGCCTAGTTATAAGAAGATTGCCAAGACCCTGAAACTGAGCTGCAGCACGGTGGCCGAGACCATACAGCGGTTTAACAGGACAGGTTCCACTTAGAACAGGCCTCGCCATGGTCGACCAACGAAGTTGAGTGCACGTGCTCAGCGTCATATCCAGAGGTTGTCTTTGGGAAATAGACGTTTGAGTGCTGCCAGCATTGCTGCAAAGGTTGAAGGGGTGGGGGGTCAGCCTGTCAGTGCTCAGACCATACGCCGCACACTGCATCAAATTGGTCTGCATGGCTGTTGTCTCAGAAGGAAGCCTCTTCTAAAGTTGATGCACAAGAAAGCCCGCAGTTTGCTGAAGACAAGCAGACTAAGGACATGGATTACTGGAATCATATCCTGTGGTCTGATGAGACTAAGATAAACTTATTTGGTTCAGATGGTGTCAAGCGTGTGTGGCGGCAACCAGGTGAGGAGTACAAAGACAAGTGTGTTTTGCCTACAGTTAAGCATGGTGGTGGAAGTGTCATGGTCTGGGACTGCATGAGTGCTGCCGGCATTGGGGAGCTACAGTTCATTGAGGTAACCATGAATGCCAACATGTATTGTGAAATACTGAAGCAGAACATGATCCTCTCCCTTCGGAGACTGGGCCGCAGGGCAGTATTCCAACATGATAACGACCCCAAACACACGTCCAAGGCAACCACTGCCTTGCTAAAGAATCTGAGGGTAAAGGTGATGGACTGGCCAAGCATGTCTCCAGACCTAAACCCTATTGAGCATCTGTGAGGCATCCTCAAACGGAAGGTGGAGGAGCGCAAGGTCTTTAACATCCACCAGCTCTGTGATGTCATCATGGAGGAGTGGAAGAGGACTACAGTGGCAAACTGGAACTCCATGCCCAAGAGGGTTAAGGCAGTGCTGGAAAATAATGGTGGCCACACAAAATATTGGCACTGTGGGCCCAATTTGGATATTTTCACTTAGGAGTGTACTCACTTTTGTTGCCAGCGGTTTAGACATTAAAGGCTGTGTGTTGAGTTATTTGGAGAGGACAGCAAATTTACACTGTTATACAAGCTGTACACTCACTACTTTACATTGTAGCAAAGTGTCATTTCTTCAGTGTTGTCACATGAAAAGATATAATAAAATATTTATAGAAATGTGAGGGGTGTACTCACTTTTGTGAGATACTGTATATAGATATCTATATTTATATATTTATATATTAATAAACAATTTTGATCAGTCTTTCGCCCCAAAGCAGTTTACAATATACCACCCCGGCCACCTTCATTTAAATGTTGAGAAAAAAATTGTAGCATATTAGTTAACTAAATCAAGAATTTTCATTAATTTAAAGGAGTAGAAAATTATATACATGTAACAGACAAGGAGTATTATTCCTTAAACAATTTGTAATAATGCTATAATAATGGGCAGGGTGAAAATTCTACTAAATGATTATTATTAATATTATTATTATTATTATACATTCTGGTTAAAATATGAACCTAATGAGAATAAATATATGAAAATAAGTAAAATATGTCCAAAAATTTGTAAAATATATAAATATGAGTAAAGCACTGTGCAAACTGTTGATACTATATAAAGTCTGAATAATAATAATAATAATAATAATACTCTTTTGTCTATATATGTGATTTTTCAATTTTCTAATAAATAATACATATTTAAACATATAGTTACGTATTGTTGCTTGTCTGGAGGAGACCGTTTAACGCCTTCCCTTTCCATATATCCCTTTTATACTTACCTTCAGGGCCGTCTTTAGTGCAGGGCAAACGGGGCACTTGCCCCGGGCCCAATCTTTGTTGGGGGGCCCGCGCTAGCCGTGAATTGGGGCCCCGATCACAGCTTTGCAGGGCGCACAGAGGACACGGGAGGATGTATTCCTCGCTAGCCAGCTGAGAGGGGGCGGGGCCGGGAGCTCCACTGACGCTCTGACCCCGCCCACGTGCAGCCTGTGTACTCGGAAAAGAGCTTCTGTAGTGAGAGCCAGTGATCGGAGTGCGAGTGTCAGTGGAGCTTCCGGCCCCGCCCCCTCTATACTGGCTGGTGAATACAGAGGTCCGGGGGCGGGGCCAGGAGCTCCAATGACACTCCCACTCCGATCACTGGCTCTCACTACAGGCGCTCTATTCCGAGTACACAGACTGCACGTGGGCGGGGTCAGAGCGTCAGTGGAGCTCCCGGCCCCGCCCCTCTCAGCTGGCTAGCGCGGAATACATCCTCCCATGTCCTCTGTGCGCTCTGCAAAGCTGTCATCGGAGCGACAATTCACGGGTGATGTGGGCCCCCCAACAAAGCATCAGTGGAGCTCCCAGCTGCTTTAGTGACAGCAGAGAGTGGAAGCCCCGCCCACAGTCTTGAATGTATGTAATGAGTTTGGCTGGCCAGGTATGTCCTTACAACCATAAAATGCCTGACTGTTTAAACCCTGAGCTGTGTTATTTAACTGTAAAGCTGTGCATTGCTGAAAGTCCTCTGACCATCCCCTGTATAATGTCTGCAGTCGCTGTCTCCTGCAGTATGTCCGCAGTCTCTGATTGTCTCCTGCAGTATGTCCGCAGTCTCTGATTGTCTCCTGCAGTATGTCTGCAGCTTCTGAGTGTCTCCTGCAGTATGTCCGCAGCCTCTGAGTGTCTCCTGCAGTATGTCCGCAGCCTCTGAGTGTCTCCTGCAGTATGTCCGCAGTCTCTGATTGTCTCCTGCAGTATGTCCGCAGCCTCTGAGTGTCTCCTGCAGTATGTCCGCAGCCTCTGAGTGTCTCCTGCAGTATGTCCGCAGTCTCTGAGTGTCTCCTGCAGTATGTCCGCAGTCTCTGATTGTCTTCTGCAGTATGTCCGCAGTCTCTGATTGTCTCCTGCAGTATGTCCGCAGTCTCTGGTAATCTCCTGTAGTATGTCCGCAGTCTCTGATTGTCTCCTGCAGTATGTCCGCGGTCTCTGATTGTCTCCTGCAGTATGTCCGCAGTCTCTGATTGTCTCCTGCAGTATGTCCGCAGTCTCTGATTGTCTCCTGCAGTATGTCCGCAGTCTCTGATTGTCTCCTGCAGTATGTCCGCAGTCTCTGAGTGTCTCCTGCAGTATTTCCGCAGTCTCTGAGTGTCTCCTGCAGTATGTCCGCAGTCTCTGATTGTCTCCAGCAGTATGTCCGCAGTCTCTGATTGTCTCCTGCAGTATGTCCGCAGTCTCTGATTGTCTCCTGCAGTATGTCCGCAGTCTCTGATTGTCTCCTGCAGTATGTCCGCAGTCTCTGATTGTCTCCTGCTGTATGTCCGCAGTTTCTGGTAATCTCCTGCAGTATGTCCGCAGTCTCTGATTGTCTCCTGCAGTATGTCCGCAGTCTCTGAGTGTCTCCTGCAGTATGTCCGCAGTCTCTGATTGTCTCCTGCAGTATGTCCGCAGTCTCTGATTGTCTCCTGCAGTATGTCCGCAGTCTCTGGTAATCTCCTGTAGTATGTCCGCAGTCTCTGATTGTCTCTTGCAGTATGTCCGCAGTCTCTGATTGTCTCCTGCAGTATGTCCGCAGTCTCTGATTGTCTCCTGCAGTATGTCCGCAGTCTCTGATTGTCTCCTGCAGTATGTCCGCAGTCTCTGATTGTCTCCTGCAGTATGTCCGCAGTCTCTGAGTGTCTCCTGCAGTATTTCCGCAGTCTCTGATTGTCTCCTGCAGTATGTCCGCAGTCTCTGATTGTCTCCTGCAGTATGTCCGCAGTCTCTGATTGTCTCCTGCAGTATGTCCTCAGTCTCTGATTGTCTCCTGCAGTATGTCCGCAGTCTCTGATTGTGTTCTGCAGTATGTCCGCAGTCTCTGATTGTCTTCTGCAGTATGTCCGCAGTCTCTGAACCTCTCCTGTAGTATGTGTATTAATGTGCCCCTTTACTTGCTCAATTATTTGGGATTGCTCCACTGCTCAGTGAGAGGTAATGATGTGCACGAACCTCTAGCAACCAATCAGCAAACAGTAGTGATCTGCTTTAATCTCTAGCAACCAATCAGTAAGTGCTAATGATGTGCTGTAACCCCTAGCAACCAATTAGTGAGCGCTAATAATGTACATTAACCTTTAGCAACCAATCGGCAAGCAGAAATGATGTGTTGTAACCTCTAGAAACCAGCCATTGAGCAGTAATGATAGGCTGTAACCTCTGGCAAACAATTGCAATCGCTGCGTGATCTGCTGCAGTAAACTGATTTTGAGTCTACCTGCTATTTTTTGTATGTCTCAAAATGGAGGGGGGGCCCCAAGAAAATGTTTGCCCAGGGCCCAATCAAAATTAAAGACGGCCCTGCTTACCTTGAGGGTTGGCACTTCATGACAATATCATCCTTTTGCCCCGTACACACAATCAGAAAAAGTCGGATGTGAGCTTTTGGTCAGAAATTCCGACCGTGTGAATGCTCCATCGGACTTTTGCTGGCAGAATTCCAGCCAGCAAAAGATCGAGAGCAGGTTCTCTATTTTTCGGTTGGAAAAAGTTCCTATCCGAAAATGCGTTTGTCTGTATGCAATTCGGACGCGCAAAAAATCACGCATGCTCGGAAACAATTTGACGCATGCTCGGAAGCATTGAACTTCATTTTCTCGGCTCGTTGTAGTGTTGTACGTCACCGCGTTCTTAGCGGTCGAAAGTTCAGAGAACTTTTGTGTGACTGTGTGTATACAAGGCAAGCTTGAATTCTGTCGGAAAAACCATCCAAGTTTTTTCTGACGGAATTTCTGATCGTGTGTATGAGGCATTAGTCTAGAGCCCGGACTATATAACTTCACTATACTTTTTGCTAATGATAATAATAATAATAATAATAATTATTATCATTTAGTAGAATTTGTATTAATTTTATTATTATTTTAATATTATTATTATTATTATTATTATTATTCAGATCTATATAGCATCAACATTTTGCTCAGTGCTTTACTCATATTTAAATATTTACTTAGTTTTGGATATATTTTATTTATTTTTATATATTTATTCTCATTAAGTTCATATTTTAACCAGAATGTATAATAATAATAACAACAACAACAATTATTATTATTATTATTATTATAAACATTATTTTTATTATTATTATTATTATTATTATTATTATTATTATTATTATATTCTTATTATTATTATCATTAGTATTGCTCTTTTTTTTTTTTTTTTTATTGTTCAGCAATTGTACAATCAGATTGTATAATTTATTGCTCAAGTTATACACATATGAATTTTTAGACATATTTTATTTTATTTTTTACTATTTTACTTTTACTATTTTAGATTTTTAGCTATTTATTCTTATTAGGCCTATACTGTGTGTTAACCAGAACAGTTACTGTTTTGTTTTGTTTTTTAACCAATTGATGAACTGAAATTGTATGGTTCAATATTCATGTTCTCTTATTTGTCAGAAGTTTTTATATATTAATTTTGATCGTTCCAATGCTATTGGCTATTTGGTTTTTTTAATATGACCCTGAGGAGGGAATATTGTATTGATATTGGATTGCTATGAAGATGTCTTTAGGTTCTTTCTAGCCCTGATGAAGAGGGTGCTCTTGGACCCCCCCCCCACAAACATGCTGGATACTCTTTGGATTGTCCCTCTGGCTTTTATTGGAATAAAGTTGTATCTGGAGACCTCTTATGCCGCGTACACAGGGGCGGACTTTTCGACCAGACTGGTCCGACGGGACGAATCCGTTGGACAATCCGACCATGTGTGGGCTTCATCGGACCTGCAGCGGACTTTTTAGGTCGAAAATCAGACAGACTTTAGATTTGGAACATGTTTCAAATCTTTCCGATGGACTCGAGCCGGGTTGAAAAATCCGCTCGTCTGTATGCTAGTCCGACGGACGAAAACCGACGCTAGGGCAGCTAGTGGCAACTGGCTATCAACTTCCTTATTTTAGTCCGGTCATACGTCATCACGTATGAATCCGTCGGACTTTGGTGTGATCGTGTGCTGGCAAGTCCGATCGTTCAAATGTCCGTTGGAAAGCCTGTCGAAAGTCAGTCGGAAAGAACGTCGGACTTTTGATGACAAAAAGTCCGCCCGTGTGTACACGGCATAAGCAGTGGTGTGGTGCTTCAATTCCAAAAATTAAATTACAACATGAGGGTCGTTAGAGCTTACAATATACAGGGAGGGTCAAGTGATACAAAAGGTAATAACTGTGGAGGATGAGTTGAGGGAGAATGTAAAAGTTCAGTTTATTAGTTGAAGGGAAGATAGGCCTCTCTGAAACACTTCATTAGACTATTATATGGGCAATTTTGTTTCCAGTATACTCTCCTGGTCATCTGTGGTTTTACTGACATTAGGTGTCGGCAGGTGGTAAATTGATTGCTAGGTTTCTTAAAGTATATATAGTTTTGATTGTAGCCATATTAGTGCACTTGCAACAGAAACAATTTGGTACTGTCTGCAATAAAAAAAATATATATATTATTTACACAATTGATATTTCAGGACTAGTTTGGGTGTGTACCCCCTTTTACTGCTTGGACATTAGAAGAAGGTACACCCCAAAAGCTTGTCCAGAAATTTTAAATGATATTGCGAATAAAAAAGTATCATAGACAGTACCTATTTGTTTTTGTTAAAGTGTATTTTTTTTGTTGTTGAAAAATATACTTTATTTTATATAAAATATCTAAAAACGAAATAATTAATCAGGGTATATTCCACCCTGTACTGCAACGCTGCGCATAAATATACATCTCATTACAATACAGTTCCAATCATACAATAAATACATTCACCCTGCGGTATGATGCCTAACGTGTTGCACAGAGCAAAGTTCCCCGAAACGCCACGTCATGCATGACACCACTTACCCCGAAGTGAAAATCTTCAGACGTCTTCTTCCTCCTCGAAATCCATCAGGATAAAGTCTCTGAGCAGACTGTGGGCCAGCCTGGCGACAGTCCTCAATGGGCATGCTTTCTCGCTGGAGGATGAGGCACTTTCTGGCGCACCATAAAGCGTCCCCCAGGTTCACAACATTTTTGGATCCCAGCATTCAAAGGATTTTTTTAGTGCAGCAGTCCTTGTAACCCAGAGGCTGAGTGCAACCTTCAAAAACACATCACCCATCAGGCACCATTATGGCTAGTTTACACTCGCTTCAAAACATGGCTTTGGACACGCCTTGTTAAAGCTCTCTGAGCATCAGTCAAAGCGCCTGTCACTAAATAAAAGGGTTAGCTTACAGTCCTGTTTACACCTTGCTTTTGCTTGGTGCTTCGATGAGGCTTCGGTGAGGCTTTGGTGGAGCTTCGATGGGACTTCAATGAGCCTTTGGTGGGGCTTTGATGAGGCTTTGGTGAGGCTTCATGGGGCTTCTATGAGGCTTTGGTGGGGCTTCAGTAGTGCTTCAAGTGAGCTTTGCCATAGACTTCTATGAAGGCTTTGAAGATGCTTTGAAGCACCACTAAAGCGACATGGGGTATAATTTTTTAAGAAAAGCCGAAGCAAAGCAAAGCAAAAGCAAGGTGTAAACAGGCCTGTAAGCTAACCATTTTATTTAGTGACAGGAGCTTTGACTGGCGTTCAGAGAGCTTTAATAAAGCGTGTCCAAAGCCATGTTTTGAAGCAAGTGTAAACTAGCTGTTAATGTGTGTTGAAGCTGAAGCAAGTATAAATGAGCCCTTAATATCCTCCTGAGTAAAAGTCCCACAGAACAGTCAATTTAGCACACCAAAGTGTGTGATGGCTGTCTGTGGTACAAAGTCCTTGAGCTCTGGTTCCAAGGCCCTCAACAGGTCGTGTGCAAAGGGGCCTTGGAAAAGGTCCCACAAAACGTACAAAGCAGTTTCCTCCTTGAAAATGCAGAGTTTCCTCCTTGTATCTGCACAGGTTTCTGGCACGCATTTTTGTTAAAATATATTGAAAGCCAAAACTTTTTTTTAAAGGGGTTGTAAACCCTCATGGTTTTTCACCTTAATGCATTCTATGCATTAAGAGGAAAAACCTTCTGTAGTGCTGCAGCCCCCTGTTTTACTTACCTGAAAGCTGTCATCTTCCATCCAGGAATGAGTGCAGCAGTCCTCGTGTCCTGCTTGTCTTGTGTCCTTATTGGACAGATTGATAGCAGCGCACCCATTGACTCCCACTGCTGTCAATCAAATCCAATGATACGGCGCCGGGGGGGGGGGGGGGGGGGGCGGGGCCGAGTCCTGCATTCCGTGTGAATGTCCACCATAGGAGAGGTTTCTCCAGCATGGACACTCGATGCGGGGAGGAGCCACCAGCATCACTGAGGGACCCCAGAAGATGAGGACCGGGACCACTTTGTGCAAAACGAACTGCACAGAGGAGGTAAGTATGACATATTTGTTATTTAAAGAAAAAATTAAAAAAAAAACAAGGGTTTACAACCCCTTTAAGCTTTGAATAGAGAAGGGAAGGGTTTTCAGTGTTGCTTGTACTGTTTTCTGTGTACACACCATGAAGACTTTTCCTTCTGGATGCCATCAGTACTGAAAGAGGAAAAAACTAAATTTTGAGTTGTCACAAAAACTGGAATAGAGGGGAAATTGTGGCCAATTGTTCTTGTGACAACTGTGTAAAAACAAAAAATGATTTCAAATACTTACCGTAATTTTATCAAGTAGTTGATATATACCACCATATAAATAAAGGTAGACCCGCCCCATTCTCCATAAAAAATAACAAGTTTAAAGGGAGGCTTTGTATGCTGCCATGGATTGGCATCAGGAAAGGAAAATTAAGGTAAGTACTTGATACAATTTTCTGTTTTTCTGACACCAACATGACAACATACATATAATATTTAACAAGCACAGGGTGGACTAAAATGTATATTCAAACTTTATTACAATGGGCATGGAAGCCTGAACCGTCAAAGTCCACTGAAATACCCTGCCCTGGATCTTTCCTGTAGGTGGCAACCAGCCTGCTGCTTTGCAGATTCGTTTAGTTTAGTAAATAAGCAAAAGTGCTGCTGACTTTCATCATCCAATCATGTACAAGCAAAAATGCTTTTTTTTTTTTAAATTTCCTTGGCTATTCTTTGCAAAATAAAGCTTTAACTCGTTTACTAAGCTCTGGAGCAACTGCAAAGTGCACAGTCTATTTGCCTTTAGTAAATTAACCCCAAAGTGTTACTAAACCCACAACATAAAAAAAAAATTATCAATAAATGTTGTCTTACATGCTGTTCATACTCACTCAGTCACTATGAGAATCCTTTTCTGCATTCTGCAAAAAAAACCTGGTTGATCCTGCTGCTCTCTATCTCCCCCTTCTGTCCATGTCCCCAATTCAGCTAGGGATTTTGCAGTTGTGGTGACCTTTCTGCACATGCTCAGTTTTTAAGTGAGTTTCTATGCTGAGCATTTCCTCTCTATCACATCTGAGCAGGCCATGTGACTACAGAGTCACACATGTGGGCGTATACAGTGGTAAATGACAGCCCACTCCCTCCCTCCCTCCTCCATACCCACTAACCAGCTAAACACAATGCAGGA
The DNA here is from genome assembly GCA_037952835.1 of Lithobates septentrionalis. Lineage (NCBI taxonomy): Eukaryota > Metazoa > Chordata > Amphibia > Anura > Ranidae > Lithobates > Lithobates septentrionalis. The sequence goes on along the minus strand of JBBDGP010000977.1, from coordinate 1,472,366 downwards.
GGGATATTACATGTAGATTGATGGAGGCTTTACCTCCCTCTTATTCTAAGATACAGGCTGGAGGGGTTTGACTGGCAGAAATCCTCACACACCATGTTATTTCCACAAAATAATGAAGATTTAATCTAAACATATATTTGTATGACAATTTAAAACAGTTTATTGATGTTATTTATTTATTTTGACTCTGTATTCCAAAGGCTATTTTTTTTTTAACATGTGACCAGCAGCAGAGGACTAGAAGCTCCTCCTGTCACTGTTTCCCTGCAGACAGGCTGGGAGAGAGCTGGGTCATGTGACAGCTGTATATCGATTAGGAAAAAGGTAGATTTTTTTTTAAATTAAATATAATTGCCACCATTCACTAACAGAAATAGAAGAGACAATGTAAATTAAATAGTGTGTGTTTAGTATCATTTTAAAGACATAAACATGATGAAGAATGAGGAAGGTCTCTCTATACTTCCATATATAGATTGAAATGGATCATGTGGGTGGAGATAGGGGCGGAGTTTTATCATATGTATGCTGCCATGTTGGCGTTAGGAAAGAGAATTTCCCTCACTTTGGAGAGATTTTCTCTTACTTCCTTCTGCATCTATAGAACAGGCTTTTAAGGAAAATCTTCCCAGAGGGACACAGATGGAAAAAACACACACACAAAAAAAACCTAAAAAACGCAAGATTTAAACCCACGCCGCAAAATTAAAAATTGGTTATAGATGTACTTGAAGTTTGCTAGATAATTAGTGATTATACTGCAGCTTCACATGTGTATCTTTCCCCTAGGCCCGTGATGGTGAACCTTGGCACCCCAGATGTTTTGGAACTACATTTCCCATGACGCTCATGCACTCTGCAGTGTAGCTGAGCATCATGGGAAATGTAGTTCCAAAACATCTGGGGTGCCAAGGCTCGCCATCACTGCCCTAGGCTATCACTATTTTCAAGCCTCAAGATCATAATTTGTATGTACAGTATTCCATAATTGTTTTTTAAATGATTTCTAATATTATTTAAATCTGTCAATTTAAAAACTATTTAAGTCTGCCAGGAAACTGAAAAACAGGTGACCATGCTTATTAAAAAATAAATTCTACAATTTAAACTTCTTAATGCATCATGTTACTGCTGCCCATACCAACCAATTGGAATATGTTTCACCCTTCCTGTCAATTTTTAAAATAATAGTTTGAATTAGATTTTTTTGCTCTAATAGGTTAAATTAGTTCTTGTTTCATGCAGTTTGATAGCTCATGAAGCCAGTTATGTCACTATATAAAAAAAAAAAAAATAAATAAAAAAAAAACACATTAAAAACATCCTATACATTTTAATGCTGCCATAATATAGGTAAAACAGTTGAAAACTTTTTTGTTTTCTTTTATTGTATTTTTCCTTTTTTATGACACCAAGAAAAGAATAGCACCGATATACTTTTAATTACATTCAATTTGTCATTTTTATATGCTTTTATGATATGAACATTTTTTCCTTGATCATTTTTATATGACGCCATAACTTTTATAAAATTGGTGTACAAGTAGTTTATGCAGATAAAAGATTTTATTATAGTGTAAGTGACTTGTGTTGAAACTCTAATTTTTTTTTTTTTAATGCCTTACTTCGCCAGCATGGAAAAGGTTAACATGCTCATGAAGTCTTTGCAAATTAAATTATATTTATCCCGTCGCTGGAGTATCTTCTTCGCAGATTTTTTTTTTTTTTTTTGGGGTGGGTTATATTTAGTTTGTTGCAAGATAAAAATAATAAACCATGTTACACATGTGAAGCATAGTATTACATGTCAGTGACAGAAAGGTCCTCATTGATGTACTCTTAATTTAATTGTATCAAAAGCACGTATGGCATCCCGCCTTAATCAGTGCAGCTAATAACCTCCTCCGCAACCTTCAAGCTCAAAGGTTAATGCTATACGGCCTAATGGGTTTGTTCGAAGGTGGGGCCTGGGTAGTACATGGTGTCGTCCCAAGCACTTCGGTGATTATATAAATAAATAAATAAATAAAAAAAATTAATTCGGAAGTGCATCCTGCCAAAACCGACAATGAGCTTCCTAGCAGGTCACCGACGATGCCTTAATCAGGGTCAGAACCAACAAGCTGTGGCCTGAACCCAACCGTTCAGTGGGAAAAGTGCATGCTCTCCTTATGCCCTTTCATTCATTTCTCTTTCAGTTAGAAAGAAGACCCTCATAAACATGCATAGCAATTTTCCAGTACATTAACCTAAGGGGATCCTTATATCCACTAGGACGAGAAAGTAGAAAATTAGAGGGAAAGAGAAAAAAAAAAAAGAAGAGAAACACTAAGAGCCTACAGCAGAAGATGGATGGGTTCAGGACAAGAGTGGGCAGTTTTCCCACTGTAATGGCCTATATACCTCTAACAATGGCTTCATTGAGTACGGCGCTTGACATCAGCCCCATAAACTAGTAGCTGGGCACAAAAGATCTGACACTTGAAAGTGCCAATCCCTACCCTTTCTGGATTACAGCTGCCCACAGGGGCTGGGCCAAACAGTCATGTCCTTTTGTTGCCTGGAAAGACACAGAAGCTGGAGATAAATTGGACAGGCTTCAATTTGGTTGCACAATTTTTGTGCATTTCCCCAAAGGCACCATTCTTTTTTTTTTTTTTTCAAGCGGGCTGATAAAATAAAATAAAAAAAAAACACAACTCTTTCCCTTTAGTAATAACGAATGGAATCTTGTGGGTTTGCGACAAAGAGAATGGAGGCATTTCATTAGTATTTGTGTCACAGGAAATGGATTTGTCTTTCGCAGTGCTTTCCTTTTTTTTTTTTTTATTACGGGAATAGGGAAAAAAAAAATAGGCTACACCTGGAAAAACAAAAATACACGTGTGTTCCTGTATATCGTCTCTGTTAAACACAACTGGCCTGATGAATACAATAAAAAAAAAAGGACTGCCGGTCATGTCTGAGTAATTTAACCACTTAACCTCCTTGGCGGTATGATTCTTTCTGATTTTAGGTGCTGAAAGCGGTACAATTATTTTGCAATGAAATTTGGCGTTTTATATTGTAGGTATTTAATTATTAACAATAACACACTTAAATCTGTCCAAACAAGAGTCTAGTAGATATCCCGGGTATGATAAAGTTTGAAACACAAAAACATAAATTATAATATAATAAAAAAAAAATAATAATTATAAAAAATAAAAATAAATAGTAATAAAATAAATTTCCACACGATTCACTATCGCTCAATTCTGCAAGTGTTCTAATTTACTATCGCAGTTTTCTAGCTGGTCTAAAACCATTTTTGACGTAAAGGGACACTTTTTGTTTGCTATGGACAATCTCCAGTTTCCAGGCAGAAAGAACAGTATATGCAATATAAAACTGCATGCAGGGCATGGGCCAGAGCACTGGGGACAAATGGGATGTGAAATGATTTCATACAGTACTGTAATCTGTAAGATTACAGTACTGTATGTGTTATGATTTTTACATTTTTTTGAATTTGCCGCCAGGCTCCGCCCCCGTGCGTCGCGACGCTCGCAGGGAACGGAGCCTGGCACGGAGAGGCTTCGGAGGAGGACGGAGCCCACGGACACAGCGGGGGACATCGCAGGATCCCGGGGACAAGGTAAGTAAGGAGGCACCAGGATCCTGCGATGTAATCCCGAGAGTGTCGCTCGGGGTTACCGCTAATGGTCCTGAAATGTAACCCCGAGCCACACTCGGGAAAACCGCCAGGGAGGCTACGGACCGAGCCTCTTTCTGAGATTTGTTGTTTACAAGTTAAAAACAGTTTTTTTTTTGCTAGAAAATTAATTAGAAACCCCAAACATTATACATTTTTTTCTAACACCCTAGAGAATAAAATGGCGGGCGTTGCAATACTTTCTGTAACACCGTATTCGCGCAGCAGTCTTACAAGCGCACTTTTTTTGGAAAAAATACACATTTTTGAATTAAAAAATAAGACAACCGTAAAATCAGCCCAATTTTTTTTTATATTGTGAAAGATAATGTTACACTGAGTAAATTGATACCCAACATGTCACGCTTCAAAATTGCGCCCGCTCGCGGAATTGCGACAAACTTTTACCCATAAAAATCTCCATAGACGACGTTTAAAAAAATCCAGAGGTTGCATGTTTTAATCTACAGAGGAGGTCTAGAGCTATAATTATTGCTCGCACGCTACCGATCGCGGTGATACCTCACATGTGTGGTTTGAACATTTGAACACCGTTTTCATATGCGGGCGCTACTGACTTATGCGTTTCTGCACGCAAGCTTGTCGGGACGGGGCGCGTTTAAACCATTTTATTTTATTTTATTTATTTTACCTTTTATTTTTATTTTTACACAGTTTTTTTTTTTTTTTAAAAAGGTCACTTTTATTCCTATTACAAGGAATGTAAACATCCCTTGTAACAGAAAAAAGCATAACAGGACCTCTTAAATATGAGATCTGGGGTCAAAAAGACCTCAGATCTCATATTTACACTAAAATGCAATAAAAAAAAAAAAAATTGTAATTTAAAAAAATTATTTAAAAAAAATGGCCTTTTAAGAGCTGTGGGCGGAAGCAGGGGCGGATCCAGAGCCTAGTCTCGGGAGGGGCACTGCCAGAAATAACTTTTTTGGGGTAAATTTAATGGGGAAATGGTTGGTGTTAGCGCTTCAATCATCACGGCACCATGGTTGTTATGGTGTCAGGATGATTGAAGCGCATTATTACTATTATTACATTGTTATAAAAAAAGAAATAGTTCAACTCACCATAATGCAGAATCAGTGGGAGCCCCGAGCGTGTCACTTGCCACTGTCACCTGCCACACGTTGCGGATTGCCACTTGCTATGTCGCCTGTCACTAGATGCAGATTGTCACTTGCCACGTCCCATGCCACACATTGCAGATTGTCACTTGCCACACGTTGCAGATTGTCACTTGCCACGTCCCATGCCACACGTTGCAGATTTTCACTTGCCACGTCCCATGCCACACGTTGCAGATTGTTACTTGCCACGTCCCATGCCACACGTTGCGGATTCTTACTTGCCTGCTATAATCATCTCTTGCTGTGTCCCAGTCAAGCAGCAGAGAGATGATATAATCTCTCTGCTGCCGCGGCTGCCTGCACACTGCACACACAGTGAGGGCGGAACTGCAGGGATGCAGGCCGCCGGCTCCCTGATTGGCCAGCAGCGGCTCACGCTGCCTGTCACCGAGCCGCACAGCTGCTCACCAACAGTGCAGCCCGCTGTCTCTCTCCAGTCCCCACCGTCGCCGCCCGAGACCCGCTGTCTCTCCCCACCGCTGTATTTCAGCCGCGGAGCCGCCCCGCCGGCTCTCTTACCCACAGAGACGCCTGCCAGGACATTTACTGACCCACATTCTCGGAGGGGGCACAATTGTCCCGGTGCCCCCCCCCCTGGATCCGCCCCTGGGCGGAAGTGACGTTTTGACGTTGCTTCCGTCCAGCAATTGTATAGAGACGGGTGGGGGCCACCTTCCCCTCACTCGTCTCCATACCCAGCTACCGAAAGGACGCGATTGCCTCCGCCGCTACCGACGGCTCTGGTAAGCTGCGGAAGGCACCGGATCATGGTGGGAGGGCCCCTCTCCTGCCACCGATAAAAGTGACCTTGTGCCAAACCCGCTGCAGGGACCACTTTTATCTTGTAGGGGACCGCCCGCTGAAGACGGGGATACTGGCGTTATGGCAGCTAGCCCACACACAATCGGAATTTCCGACAACAAGCTCCAATCGCACATTTTCCGTCGGAAAGTCCGACCGTGTGTACAGGGCATTACAGTGATCATCACTGCTACAGCAATTAAACTGTAAAAAAAAAAAAAAAAAAACCCTGATCCCTGTTAAAAAAATAGTAAAGAAAGAAAACAAAAATGTTACAAAAAAGTTTAAAAAATTGAATTTTATTTTCTTACCATTCTGTCACCAGTCAGTATCCCTGATCACCACCACACCAGTCATATTATCATGTTTTTAATGCAAAAAAGAAATTGTGAAAAAAAAATTGTTTTAATTCCTTAATTTTCCAAAAAATTGTGGTAAAAAAAAATTACTTTAAAAAAGTCACAATGCTTCTTACTTTCTAAAAATGGTCAACTATACCATAGTTTATAATGTTCACAAACCAATTAATATGCACTTATAGGGACTTTTTTTTACCGAAGACATGTAGCAGAATACATTTGACTTAAATTTATGAAGAAATTAGATTTTATTGGATATATTTTATAACAGAAAGTAGAAAGCATTGGGTTTTTATTTCAAAATGTTCTGTCTTTTTCATTTATATATTAAAAAATAAAAAAACCCAGTGATGATAAAATACCACCAAAAGAAAGCTCTATTTGTGTAACAAAAAATAATATATTCTTATACAGGATTTATAAAGCGCCAACAGTTTACGCAGCTCTTTACAACATGAGGGCAGACAGTACAATTACAATACAATTGAATACAGTACGAGTCAGAGAGCCCTGCTCATTAGAGCTTACAATCTAAGAGGGAGGGTCAAGATCTACAAGAGGTAATAACATGTGGGGGATGGGCTGATGGAGAAAATAAATGTGCAGTTGTTAGGTGGGGGCCAGATAGGCTTCTCTGAAGAGAATTGTTTTCAGGGATCATCTGAGAGTAGACAGAGTAGGAGATAGTCAGACAGATTGGGGTAGAGAGTTCCAGAGGGTGGGAGAGGCTGTGGAGAAGTCCTGGAGGTGAGCATGGGATAAAGCGACAAGAGAGCAGGAGGAATAGAGAGAATGATTAGGTTGTTATTTTGAGACTAGGTTAGTGATGTAGATGGGGCTGAGTTGTGGATGGCTTTGTAAATTGTTGTTAGTATTTTGAATTGAATTAGTTGGGTGAGCAGAAGCCAGTGGAGGGATTGGCAGAGGGGTGTAGCAGACGCTGAGCGGTTTGTAAGGTGGATGAGCCTGGCAGCAGCATTCATCATGGATTGAAGAGGGGATAGACTATGTAAAGGTAATCCAATGAGGAGGGAGTTGCAGTAGTCGAGACGAGAGATGACCACGGAATGAACTTGAAGCTTAGTGGTGTCATTGGTTAGGAAGGGCCGTATCTTGGAGATGTTGTGGAGGTTGAGATGGCAAGCTACGGACAGCGATTGGATGTGGGGCCGAAAGGATAGTTCAGAGTCTAGGATTACACTTAGGACCTTGGAAAAACAAGAATAAAAAGAGGGCGCACCAGCCTTGTGCATTATCCTTTAAAAGTCTTTTTTTATTAAAACTAAAGTAAAAGTACTACTCACAAAGGTGTGGAAAAAAGTTCACAAATGCAAACGATCTCCAGATGACAACAATTGACAGACAGACTCCAGATGGTACACAGGATCTATCGAGGGCCACTACCTAACTGACGCGTTTTGAAGGGATACCTTGTTCCTCGGAGCCTGGCCATGCGGGGGCGAGTTGACATTTGAGCTGTTGATTTGCACAGAGAAATCTAGGGAAGAGGCACGGGGGGGGGGGGGGGAATATTATGAGCTCGGTTTTGGATAGATTGAGTTTGAGGAAGTGATGTGACAACCAGACTGATATGTCTGTTAGTAAGTTGGTGATGTGTAAGGAGACTGATGTTGTGAGCTGAGGGGTAGAGAGATAGATTTGGGTGTCATCAACGTAGAAGTGGTATTGAAAGCCATGGGAGGCAATTAACTGACCCAGGGAGGTAGTGTAGATTGAGAATAGAAGAGGTCCAAGAACAGAACCTTGGGGAACCCCGATGGAGAAAGGAAGAGGAGAGGAGGAAGTAGAGTTGTAAGTGACACTGAAGGTATATAATTTCCATTTCCAAGGCTGGACTGTTATTAACCACTTGCCGACCAGCTGCCGTGATTAAACGGCGGTAGGTTGGCTTTTTCCCGCGAATTGCGGTAGCTGTACGGCAGTCCCTTTAACAGCTACAGCAGGCGTGGCGGGGGAGCTGATGCGCAGGGCCGGCTGCCGCGATGTCCGCCGACCACACGCGATCGCTCCACAGAAAACGGGGATCTGTCAATGCAAACAAACAGATCCTTGTTCTGACAGGGGAGTAGAGGGTGATCGTCTGTTCCTAGTGATTAAGAACAGCGATCTCTCTCTGTACTCCCAGTCAGTCCCCTCCCCCCACAGACACCTCCCAGGGAACACAATAAACCCCTTGATCGCCCCCTAGTGTTAACCCCTTCCCTGCCAATGCCATTTATACAGTGATTTTTATAGCACTGATCACAATAAACCCCTTGATCGCCCCTAGTGTTAACCCCTTACCTGCCAATGCCATTTATACAGCGATTTTTATAGCACTGATCGCTGTATAGGGCCTCTTTCCCACGGACTGTCCGTTCAGGACCGCCTGTCAGTTTTTTAGGCGGACCTGAACGGACACTCCATGGAGGTCTATGGAGCGTCGGATGTCACCGCTGACATGCAACCCGCTCTGATCCGAAAAGTGTAACGGAGGAAAAACCTACTTTTCCATCCGTTTTCGGATCGGATCGGGTGACGACGGACACTACGGTCCGTCATCATCCGATCCCCCATAGGGGAGAGCCGCGCTCTGACAGGTCCGTAGCTGCACAGTGTGCAGTGATGGACCTGTCATCTTTCTGCTCAGCGGGGATCGGCGGAGTGATCTCCGCTGAGCAAGCGGGTGTTCACGGGGCGGATCATCACTGATCCGCCCCGTGTGAAAGAGCCCTAAATGTCAATGGTCCTAAAAAAGTGTCAAAAGTATCCGATCTGTCCGCCGCACTGTCACGGTCCTGCTAAAAATTACTGATCGCCGCCATTACCAGTAAAAAAAATAATTATAATGAAAATGCCATAAATCTATCCCCCTATTTTGTAGACGCTATAATTCTTGCGCAAACCAATCAATATACGCTTCTTGTGATTTTTTTTTTTACCAAAAAATGTAGAAGAATACATAGTGGCCTAAACTGATGAAGAAATTTGTTTTTTTACATTTTTTGGGGGATATTTATTATAGCAAAAAGTAAAAAATATTGTTTTTGTTTTTTTTTAAATTGTTGGTGTTTTTTTGTTTATAGTGCAAAAAATAACAACCGCAGAGATGATCAAATACCACCAAAAGAAAGCTCTATTTGTGGGGAAAAAAAGGACGCCAATTTTGTTTGGGTGCAACGTCGCATGACTGCGCAATTGTCAGTTAAAGCGACGCAGTGCCGTATCGCAAAAAATGGCCTGGTCATAAAGGGGGCAAATCTTCCGGTCCTTAACTGGTTCATCTGCTATGGCACAGCGCTTTTTTTCCTTCCCACTTTCTGGTTTGTTTTATGTCTCATTGGTCTATGAGCTTGGGATAGCAGTGGCCCGAGCCCGGCAGTTCTCATCCACTTGGGCAGTTGTCCATGCGCTTGGACATCTGTATTTTTATCAATTTCATTTGCATACAATGTTGCATGAACGAGCAATTGCCAGGTAAAGTAGCACAGTGCTGAATAGCAAAAAAATGGCCTGGTCATGAAGGGGGTAAAACTTTTCGGAGGTCAAGTGGTTAAATTATGTTAGACTGTTACAAATGCAACATAATCCACATCATGACTCTCACTTATCTTTTACGTCATGGGCAATGCTAATATTAAACAGCACTTTGATGATTGTCACGCTATGTTCTTTAGTAAATTTATCCTAAATATCTCCAAACTTTATCACATAAGAACGGTGTATGCAGCTGTTTGGGCAAGGACAGGACATTGCGTCTCTGGGCTGTTCGCGCTTACTGCAGCAGCTCACTCAACACCAAGGTTGTCACTAACTGTTTCCAAGTTCCACGAGTTGTGCAGAGGCCTGAAACTCTGGTTCTGAATACAATAAACAAGTAGTTAGCTAGGAGAAAAGGTTATATGAACAAATATTAACAAGTAAACTATTTAGACATGGCAGATTTGTTATATCAACAATATGTAACTTGAACAGTCTCTGGTTATAGGTCGTTTCAACAACTTGCAGTCTTGGCAGAGGAGCGGTGTGAATTTAAGAGGCCAGGGCATGAAGACCTGCGTGACTCTTGCTTTCGTATATTGATATTATATGTCTGGCAGGGAGTAAGTCAGACTTTCCACATGCCAGATTGGAGAATAAAGACTGGTTCAAATATATAATATAAAATATTTGAAAGCAGAAGTTTACGTGTGAATTTTATTGTAGACAGTAAAACCTTGGATTGAGAGTAACTTGGTTTGAGAGCGTTTTGCAAGACAAGCAAAATTTGGAAATAAATTTTGACATGATATACAAGCGATGTCTTGATATACAAGTAGCGTCATGTCACAACTGAGTATAAAACAGAATGGTTACATTTAATGAAGGTACAACATTTAGCAACTCACATGGTTGATAATTAAAAGAGGCACATCTAAGTATGCAGGCATCCGGGGTAAAGATATCCACATAGACCGTCCTCCTCACCGCCATTGACGTCGTCCCTTCCACACTGCACTCCACGAGCGCTTCAAGCCTCACTTTCAGATCGCTCTACTGCAGGGTAGTCTTCTCGGTCACAATTTCAGACTGACAGCAGTAAAAGCCGGCGATGCGGAGGACGGTCTATGTGGACAGCTTTACCCCCGATGCCTTCATTCTTAGATGTGCCTCTTTTAATCATCAACCATGTGAGTTGCTAAATGTTGTACCTTCATTATATGTAACCATATTGCTACACTTAGAGGCGCTTCTAATATGTCCCTCAGTGTAGGTTCAGGATCAGAGCTATTTTGTTGTGACACGGCCGCCATTTTGGAAGCATGGGGCAGGGTACTCACAGTTATGGAGGCCGGAGCGTCTGCCAGCAGATGAGGAATCCCATCCAGGGATCCCATGCACTCCTCCATAAGCTCTTCGTGAGGGTCAGGCATCTGAGGTGGTGGAGGATCCTTGTGGGCAAGATTCCTGACAAAGAGGTGCTGGGCTGCCTCTTTCGCCGTGCGGGGCGGCAGGCCTCCATCATGGCTAGGGGTGTCCGGGACGAAGCATCTTTACAGAACGAATTATGCTCCCAATCCAAGGTTTTACTATAGTTACATTGGTCTACCTTGGCACAACATATGTTTATGTAGCGCTACCCCTGTAAGGGCCACTGGATTTTTTTTACGTGCACAGCCAGGCAATAGGATTTTTCAGCATGCACTCAGTAGACAGAAACCAGTCCAAGGGCTTTTTTTTTTTTTTTTTGGTTTATTAGGGGAATAAGCTTGGATAGGGATTGGGTGGTATGGAATGCCCAGAACTGTAGTAGAATAGAACTTGAGGACTTGAAATAAACTGTCTCTTCTTCTGGAACTGTCTGTGGTCTTCCCCCATGGTCTTCTTCCATAATTACCTTCTAGTCTACAGAAAAGTTGACTGGTTGTGTTATGCCCTGTACACACGGTCGGATTTTCCGACGGAAAATGTGTGATAGGACCTTGTTTCGGAAAATCCGACCGTGTGTGGGCTCCATCACACATTTTCCATCGGAATTTCTGACACACAAAGTTTGAGAGCAGGCTATAAAATTTTCTGACAACAAAATCCATTGTCGGAATTTCCGATCGTGTGTACACAAATCCGACGCACAAAGTGCCACGCATGCTCAGAATAAATAAAGAGACGAAAGCTATTGGCTACTGCCCCGTTTATAGACCCAACGTACGTGTTTTACGTCACCGCGTTCAGAATGATCGGATTTTCCGACAACTTTGTGTGACTGTGTGTATGCAAGACAAGTTTGAGCCAATATCCGTCGGAAAAAATCAATGGATTTTGTTGTCGGAATGTCCGATCAATGTCCGACCGTGTGTACAGGGTATTAGTGTTATGTTTTTTTTTCGGAATTGTAATAATACTATACCGGATGTGCAGGCCGGAAGAAAGTAAGTTACTTTTCTGCAAAGACCACGTTGTATAATTACACTAAGCTATGGCAAACAGTTTACGCCAAAATGTCTAAAATGTTTTGCAACTTTCAATAACAATAATTTAAACATAAAATACCTGGAGATTTTGTATATATGGTTCAACAGTAACATCTGATCTCCCGCAAGCAACAAAAGAGGTCCCACTAGGGATTCTTGGAGGAGCAGCAACCACGCCTTCTGAAGGACCATATATCTCTATCTCTTTCACCTCCTTTCTTAAAGAATACGGGTCATAAATAAGGACATTTCTGTTTGGTTTCTCTATAGTTAACGTAATATGTTTTTATCTGTTTACCAAATGTACCTCGACTTAGAATGTATACATTGTTTTACTTCTGTTTTACTACAAAACAATAAAAATTATTGAAACAGAAAACAAACTGTCTCTTGGCTTTCATAAAGATCACAAGGCTGTGTTCCCATGGGACAAACTGTATAACACCAACTGGTAAAGCACAACCCCAACTTCTGTCTGTAGGTACTCTCAATAAAACAATGCTAAGGCACCTGGCTCCTCTTTGCCTCCTCCCCTCGATGCAGTGTCCTCTGTCCCCTTCACATTTCCCTCCCCCAACTGTAGTGTTATCTGTCCCCTTTACATCCCCACACCCCCAATTTAGTCTTCTCTACCCCCCTCCCCAAAGTGATGGAGAGCAGGAAGTATGACAGTACTAGACATAGGGCGGGACCAGGAGCTGCCAGAATTAACTTTGTACATTAACAAGCTGGTGATTGGTTGCTGGGACTACCCGGCAACCAATCACCTGCTGGATAATGTGAAAAGTTTATTCCACTCCCGCCCCCGCCCTCTATTCAGTACTGTGACTCTTCTTTGCTCTACGCTTTGCAGTGAAGAGGAGATCGGCATGGGCTGGGGGAAGGACTGTGTGCAGGGCTGTGTTCCCAATTAACCCGTCGGCTGCCTACGGTTGACGGGTCGATCACGTTCAAGGGCTTGCCTACCCCCTGGTCTAGAGTGTAAAAGAACAGACATTATTGCTTACCCTATCCCCCCCAGCACTGCCCATTTCTTCCCATTCTTCATTCTGTGGGCGGTCCCTCAGCATCATCATGTACAATGAAGGGCTGTTAACCCAGCATTGTATATGGAGGAGGCCAGCATGTGACCAGGGCTGTGAGCTGCTTATAGAGGAGGCTGCAGGGCACCAGTCATCCCGCTGGAGGGGTCCTGCTGGAGTGCAGAATAAAGTATTCCTCCTTATTCTGGCTCCACTAGACAATAATGAGCATTTAACTATTGCAGTGCGAAGGGGCCTCACATCAAGAATATTTTTTTTGTTTTGCATAGAGCAGGGCTATAAAGCACTACTTTATTCCAGGGGTCGGCAAGCCATCGAATGCGATCGACCAGTCGACCGCGGGGAGCCGACAGGTGGATTGTGACCACGGCTCTGTCTCCCCCCAGACTCTGACAGTCTCATGTTAACTGCAGAGTGGGGAGCGGGAGGCAGCATAGTGCTGGATGGAGAGTGGGGATGGGAGCTGCCTCAGTGATTGGTTAGTAGATCGTCCTAGCAACCAATCACCAGCTTGGTATTATGAACTCTGGCAGCTCCTGCCTTCCACCCAGCACTATGCTGTCTCCTGATCTCCACTCTGCTATAGAGACGCTGGCAGGTAGGAAATGCTACCTACAGAGCGCTGTGTGTATGTTGGGGGGGAGATGGTGTAAAGGAGACAGAGGAGACACTGTTAGAGGGGGGGGCAGAGGACACTACAGTGTGTGTGGGGGGGATTGTGATGAGAAATGGACAGAGGACAATGCTTTGGGGGATGGGGAGGCAGGGGACACTGCTTTCAGGGGCAGAGGACACTGCTATGGGGGGTAGAGTACTCTACAGTGGGGGGTTGATGTGAAGGGGGCATAGGACACTGCTTTGGGGGGTACAGGACACTACTGGGCGGGAGGGGTGATGTGAAGGGGGGCAGAGGACACTGCTTTGGAGAGGGGATACAGGGCACTGGTGTGGGGGCAGAAGATACTGCTGAGGGGGGTGACGTGAAGGGGGCTGAGGGCACAGCATTGGGAGGTACAGGACACTACTGTTGGGGGAGGGGGCAGAGGACTTCACAGTGTGGGGATAATGTGAAGGGGGCAGAAGGCACTGCGTTGGGAGGGTACAGAACACTACTGTGGGGGAGAGAGGCAGAAGACACTGCAATCGGGGGCAGAGGACACTACAGTGGGGGGGGGGAGAGGACACTACAGTGGGGGAGGTGTTGTAAAGGGGACAGAGGATCCTGCTGGGGGGGGCAGAGGGGCAAAGGACATCCCCCAGGATCTTTGCTTTCCCTCATGTTTTTATGTTGTCCAGGTAGATCTCCACCTCTGAAGGGTTGCCTACCCCTGCTTTAATCAGTGTGTATGTAAGGGGGTTCACAGTTGTTTGCAGACACTCATTATTGTACCGCTCTCCAGCCCTTCATGAACAAACTGCCTCCTGCTACAGCCAAATATTTCAAAGTCCAGAGCACCTGCTGCCATTTTTCTGCACCCCAATTCCTGTTTTTCTTATGCATAAGACATGGAAACCAGGCTAAGTGACTCAACTATGCACGAAAACATAGGAACTGGGGTGCAGGAAAATGGCAGCAGGTGTTCTGGACTGATGAGTCAAAATGTGAAACGTTTGACTGTAGCAGAAGCAGTTTTTTGGTGAAGGGCTGGAGAGCAGTACAATAATCAGTGTCTTTAGGCAACAGTGAAGCATGGAGGTTCGATGCAGGTTTGGGGCTGCATTTCCGCAAATAGAGAGAGTCTTCACCGCACAGGTGTAGGTCCAAACCAGGTGTAAACCAAGTAATTGTCTCCGAGAGTAATGAGCCCCAGGTGCTGGCTAATGCTGAATCGTGCTCAGCTATGAGTAAGCACTTAACCGAAAGTGCGAAACACGTTAGCTGATTGCCTGTACTTTTTTTGTCACGGTATCCTGTATACTGTATGATCCTGAATTTACAATAAAGATTTTTGGATTACATTTTCCCGGTGTGCGGCTGTCCTGACTTTCTTATATACCTTCAGCACATTTCTGCAAAAAGAGTTGGAGATTTGGTCAAAATCAATGGTGTCCTCAATGCTGGGAAATATAGGCAGATACTTATCTATCATACCCTACCATCAGGGATGCATGTGATTGGTCCCAAATGTTTCTCTGCAGCAGGACAACCACCCCAAACATACAGCCATTGTCATTAAGAACTATCTTCAGTGTAAAGAAGAACAAGGAGTCCTGAGCTCAATATCATGGAGTCTGTCTGGGATGACATGAAGAGACAGAAGGGTTTGAGGCAGCCGCCATCCACAGAAGATCTGTGCTTAGTTCTCCAAGATGTTTGGAACAACCAACCTGCCGAGTTCCTTCAATAACTGTGTGCAAGTCTACCTAGAAGAATTTATGCTGTTTTGAAGGCAAAGGGCGGTCATTTACTTCTGTTCTTCCGTTCATTTACTTTTTTTTGTGATTTTGTTAAAGGGGTAGTAAACCCATTCTATTCAGTTTCTGGCATAGTAATCATTGCAAGCTAGTGAGCTAGGTACTGTTTTGATGGTTTCCTACCTTCTTCCTTTCAGTGTAATCCTTAGTTTTCTAAACAATGACGTCACCGCCGCATGCGCTCATAGTCCCATTTTTCTGGCAAGCACTTTGTACCGGAAAAATGGTGTTTACATGCCAGGGCTGTCATTTCCTTTGCTCGGCGTCAGCCCCGTGATCCTGCGATACTACTTCCCCATTCAGAAGAAGGTCAGCTCCGATTCACTGAACTCGGTTGTCATGGTAAAATCAGAACGAAAACGAGGCTTGGCTTGGGAAGTACCATGCACATGCTGGTGTTCTGACGAGAAGTGTCCCCCTATCAGATAGTGTCCGCCCCGTACTGCGCAGACGCAGCGCTTGCGCAGTACGGAGGACAAGGAGACGCCGAAAGTCTCCGAAGTTGACCAGCTGACCATCAGCTGTACATGGCGCTTGGGCAGTTAATAGTGAACGCTTTGTAACAGAGCCCCTCGCCACGCTTCGCTCGCCACGCTTCGGGCATGGCCTCGCTGCGCTCAGCATCTTTTTATTCTAACTCTATGTCCACTTGGATAGTGGGGCATGAACCTGGACTCAGGGCACAATAAGTGCGCAGGCGCCGTGTACAGCTGACGATCAGCTGTTGAACTTCGGAGAATTTCGGCGTCTCGTTTGTCCTCCGTACTGCGCCTGCGCAGTACAGGGCGGACACTATCCGATGGGGAACAGTATTCGACAAGACACCGGATTATGGACTTGGCGAGGGAGTAAGAGCGGAAATATTAAAGGATTTGGCCGCGGAAGACAGCAGTTACTATGACGGCGGCTGCTAGCGAGCAGGAGCTTTGAAAAAAATATTAATTTATCAGTTAGCAAGCGTTCTATTTGCCTTCCCTATGCGACTAATTTTTTCACACTAACTACCTTATTTGTAATTTGTGGTAGAATGATCTGAGTTTTTTTCCCCTTTAATTGATAAAAAAAGAAACTATTAACACTCCATTGCTGAAAACTTTCTTAATTTGCAGCATTTTTCACACCTGTCTAAAACTTTTGCACAGTAATATATAGATCTATATATATATATATATATATATATATATATATATATATATATATACATTGTATATATAGTATGTATGTCCTAAATTATTTACATTGACTCTTGTAAACCGACATTACTGTGTTCTAGACATCAATCACGTCTTTGTACTTTGTGCTTGTTGGTATAAACTTTTTTCAGCTCTTGCTAGTGTCTTTCAGCGAGTGAAAGGTTAAATCAAAAGTGATTCAGATGTTTCCACAATGCTTTGCTATCCAGGGGAATTTAGCTTATGGTGAAGGACATTCAATTACATAGAACACTGCACATTAATATATTGTAGATTAGCCTGCCAAAAAATGATAATTTCTTCCAATATCTTTCCTTTTGGAAACTCAGTAATGACAATTGGCTGCCCTCCTGGTTGCATGTTCGGAAAGTCTCAAGGCTGTTTATATTCATTAAGGGTCCAGAGAGTTTTCTTCTTTTTTTTTTTTTGTTAAATCTAAACCAAAGTACTTTTTTGTTCACGACAGAGCAGTGATTAACACTGTGGCCTTGTAGAGTTGGGATTTTAGATTCAATTCCCACAGGGGCTTTACTACTGTGGGCTTTAAACTTTTGTTTGGTTGATGTTAAAGTGTGTAATAGCTGGGAGTTATCTCACAGTTCAAAAACCATAGCTCCCAACTGTCCCTGATTTCGAGGGACTGTCCCTGATTTGGAGCAATGTCTCTCTGTCCCTCATTCCTCCTCATTTGTCCCTCATTTTGGTCTGATCTATATAGATGTATATAAAATGCACCTATTATCCATCAAAAAGTGTTTTCCAGCGCTAAACCTTCCATCTGATTTCTAAATTGCTGCATTTGTAAATTCCAAAAGCCAATATAAAGGAATAGTAGTGGTAAAAAAAAGCACTTGTGGGTTGAATCAATCTTGTTTTTTTGTGCAATTCTCCTTTAAGGGGGCGTGGCAATGGGTGTGTCCTATGCCTGCATACTTTTGCTGATAGGTGTCCCTCATTCCCATCACAAAAAGTTGGGAGGTATGCAAAAACAGATCAGTAGGTTAAAGGTATTTTGTCCTTTTTGGCCTAGTGTCTGGGTGCGTGATTGGCGTTTCTATCTTCACCCGATCTTCTTTCTGGGTTTGCGGACTCCGGCTCTGTGAGTGGCCGGGGCCGTGATGAAGTCACTCCCACACATGAGCGTGGGAGCCCCCGTTTACAGCACAGGACTCTGAAGGAACGGCACGGGTATGCCGTTCCTTCAGAGTGCAAGGACTGGTAACGTCAGCGGCTGCATCTAAAATAAATATCTCCTAAACGGCGCACGCTAAGTAGATATTTACTGTACCTATAGGTAAGCCTCATTGTAGGCTTACCTATAGGTAAAATTCATGCATGGGAGTTTACTCCCGCTTAACTGGTCTACCAGTCTTTTCAGTGAGTATTCAATCTTTTCAGTGAGTATTCCCTATTTCTTTCATATAATGATTGGCGTTGTTTACTAATGTATCTAGTCTTTGGCACTTTTGTAATTAGGGTTTACTCTGGTAATTTTTATCATATAGGGACTGTTATTTTGGTCCAGTATCCTGCATCCCTGTTGTAACAACTCCCTCTCCCACTGTGTGTGGGCACACTGTTTCTGGTCTATAGGCTGTCTGGCTGGGTTCATAATATGTAAGTCACAATTCTCTCTTTGAATGAGGGTAGTTATATTTGTAATAAATGAGATTACTATGTATTTTTCTCTCACCTTGATATAAGTCATGTAACCATTGCTGATGATATCTATCTCCTCCCATTTCTCCAATTAAGGTTCTCTTGTTACAAGTCAATAAATAAGTGGTTCTGAAGAAGCAGAAATGTGAAACGCGTCAACCATCTATTTGACATCTGTTGTAACTATTACTGTTGAACCTTACAAGAACAGCTTTATTGATTGTATAGTTTTTTCTATTTATTAACTTTTGTAAAATAAATTGATTGAAAATTATTAATGGTTTGAATTCCTCTATGGTACCATGATCATCCGTCATGTTGGTTCTTTGTTTATAAATTCTGTGCAGGTAGTGCTGTGGTCAGGATTTGAGCCGACAACCTTAGTACAGCAAGGCTAACCACTAAGCCACTGTGCTGGCCACCTTTAATGCATTATGCAAAATTCAACCCAGAAGCTCCATTTTCATGAAATAAATTAAATGATTCATAAAATAATAACACCTTTTAGTAGGCCAGCAAAAGCCACATCCATACAGTTGTAGCGCTTACCCCTGGAGGGGATGTGGGAAATAACCCAGGTCTTCCTTATCCATCCAAAGACTGCCAGGGCCAGATATCAGTTCCTGACTGAGCACACCAACAAGCACAGGCTCAGTCTTGGGGTCTCCTCTTGTAGTTTTAGTGCAGTACTTGAACAGGTGAGAGGAATGAGGGTGCAGGATACTAGAAGAAAAATCTTTAAGCAGCCGCCTTAGATATTGCTGGAGATAAAGGGGACAGCCAGTCCAATTGGAGACTGTAAGAGCAGTCACAGTCCTTGTAGCAATCTCTGGCGTCTAACCCTTAAAGAATAGGCACACCTGAAGCTCTAGGAAAAAGTCCTAATCACATTGTCTAGAGACAGCTCTCCAATCAGCTTCCCTGTGACGCTCTTCAGTGAAAGGGGGTCTTTCCCCAGCCTAGCTTCATAAGTTAGTCTCCTCCAACAGATGTCTTTCAGGCCCTCAGGCCTACCTCTACACAGGCTGCTCCCCCTTCAGTCAATCATGAATGCTGCTGCAAGACTCATCTACCTTGCCAACAGCTCAGTGTCCGTCACCCTCTCTGCCAATCCCTAAACTGGCTTCTGATTGCTAAACAAATAAAATAAAAAACAAATACAATTCAAAATACTAACACAATAAAAAGCCATCCACAACTCTGCCTCAAGCTACATCCCCAATCTTGTCTCAATCACCCAAACTGTCCTCTCAACTCCTTCCAAGACGTTCTGCTCTCTAGCTCCTTTGTCTCCTACTCCCATACTCAACTCTAGGACTTCTTCAAAGCCTCTTCCATCTTCTGGAACTTTCTACCTCAACTGGTCTGGCTATCTCCCACTTTATCCACCTTTAGGCGATCCCTAAAAACCTATCTCTTCAGGGAAGCCTATCCCTCCTCCGTCCAACAACTGAACTTTGGTTTCTTCCATCAGCTCATCCCTCACTGTTATTACCTTTTGTACCACTGGCCCTCCTAACCCTCTTGCATTGTATTCCAACTGTACTGTCTTCCATTAAATTGTAAAGTGCAAACTGTTGGCACAATAGAAATCCAGTATAATAATAATGGAATAATGGTGATAAAAACACAATACAACAATAAAAATCCAAAGGTTATAGTTTATTATTGAATTTCCAACAGCCACTTGGTCCTGCAGCAGATTAAGATGATCTGAATTGTCTGATGGTGTTTTTTCAAGGTTACTCCATAGCCTGACTGTATGTTTCAGTCCATTAAGACCATAAGAAGCTTTGTTGACCTGCCCACCCAGGTAAGGTTTGTTTTCCATGTCAGATAAGAGTTTGGGCATTGTTAATTCAGGCAGCATGAGAAGGTGATGAGTGACACACATTTCACACAGGGCAGTTTTCAGGTCTTGAAGAGACCTGTTGGAGAGACACATTCTGAGATAATAGCATTGAAGCAGCACAAAGACTGCATCCGTGTAAAATGTTACCAGGATGAAGTATTTTGATGGAAACTGCACACAAACAATGGCGAGAAAAGTGCCTAATGCATTGTGTAAAGACAGCAATAATCGTTAATGGAAACTGTAAAATGAAGCATTATGTTAGAGAGTAGGAATAAAAATGCAAATTGCTTTTTTTTTTTTTTCGTTTGGATTTAAGTGCTTATCAAGGTTTGTTGTGTGGGCCTTGAGACCAGAGAGATTTTTATTTTCCTTCTAATAAATGTTCATGTTACTATTTTCTTCCAGCTTTTCAAGGCCACGCAACCATCAAATTCCTATTTTCTTCATCAACATTTCTGAAAAGTTACACTTTAGGGGCTATGAATTGCAGTCTTCAGGGATAATACACCGGATTTAGGGATGATGAAACTGAATCAACTGTTCAGCTTTTTGTTTGTTCTCTGAGTGTCTCTGTGTGAATACCGCTCAGAGTTTTATACACTAAGGGTGTAAATTTCTCTTTATATAAGCCTCAGATTGTATGCCATCAAATATGGTTATGTTAATCCAATCCTGGATGGAGTGATGTCATAGCCACAATCTGCCTTAAACGCTAAGTTGAATAGAGACACATTTACTATTTTATTGAATGTATAAACAAAGTATCGGGGAAACAGAACAGGGAGCATATACCCAGCATTTCCTAAAATGGTGATTTAACACTGGAAAATGAAAGTAGATATAAACCCTTACCAAATGACATAGAAACATAGAAAATTGAAGGCAGAATAGAGACCAAGTGGTCTATTGAGTCTGTCCCATTAAAAAAAAAAAAAATAATTATATATATATATATATATATATATATATATATATATATATATATATATATATATATATATATATATATATATACATAACTATATATATTATTTTTTTTTATTTTTTTTACTTTTTGTCTATGTTTGTACCAAGCCTGTTTGGAGCCACTTACTGTTGACTGACTCACTGCCTCTGCTGGAAGTCTATTCCATTTCCAACCATCACCTACTGTACCTTTTCAGAATACAATGATCACTGCTATAGCCATCGGTAGTGATTGTATGAAAAAAAAAACCCGGCAGGCTGGATATACTGAAGTTGATCGTTAGATCGACTTCAGTACAACTAGCCTGTCCATGGATGTGAAGTGTTGAAATTTGGTTCATCTATGGCTGGCTTAAGATCTATATAGAAGGATCAGGACCTCCTTCCACATGCTGGTGATCCCTCTAGGGATAACTAAAGACCTATATAGAAGAATCAGGACCTCCTTCTTCCTGCTGGTGATGATCCTTCTAGTGACAACTAAAGATCTGTATAGAGGAATCAGGACCGCCAATGATCCCTCTAGTAGGGTTGCCACCTTTTCGTCAAGCCAAACCCAAACTCTTTAGCAGCAAATTCTTCCCAGCTCTACAAAGTTTAACGGGAGGCAGGGAGGGAGCAGTTGTCAATAGCCCTGTGCTCAGTACACTGAGCAGCAGTTTATCAATCTTTACCCTGCACTTTCTAGGACACATACCAGGACAAAGCGGTGGTGGGATAGTTGTCATGTATGCCACAGTCCGGTATGAATAATGTGTCCGGGTTTCAGGCAGACTGAAAACCGGACACATATTTCAAAACCTGGCCTGTCCAGGTGAATCATTGACAAGTGGTAATTGTACCCCCTAGTGACAACTAAAGATCTATATAGAGGAATCCGGACCTCTTTCTCCCCACTGGTGACCCCTATAGTGATAACTAAAGATCCATATAGTGGAATCAGGACCTTCTTCTTTCTACAAGTGACCCCTCTAGTGATACCTAAAGATCTTTATAGTGGAATCTGGACTTCCTTCCTCCTGCTGGTGATCCCTCTAGTGACAACTAAAGATCTACATAGTAGAATCAGGACATCTTCCTTCCTGCCGGTGATCCCTCTGGTGACACCTAAAAATTTGCATAGAATAATCTAGACCCCCTTCTTCCTGCTGGTGACCCCTCTAGTGATAACTAAAGATCTATATAGAGGAATTAGGACCTCCTTCTTTCTGCTGATGATCCCTCTAGTGACAACTAAAGATCTACATAGAGGAATCAGGACCTCCTTCTTCCTGCTGATGATCCTTCTAGTGACAATTAAAAATATATATAGAGGAATCAGGACCTCCAAGGATCCACCTTTTTATCAAGCCAAACCCAAACTCTTTAGCAGCACATTCTTCCCAGCTCTACAGAGTTCAACAATGACAGTACATGCTGGAGGCAGGGAGGGAGCAGTTGTGAATAGCCCTGTGCTCAGTACACTGAGCAGCAGTTTAGCAATCTTTACCCTGCACTTGCTAGGACACATACCAGGACAAAGCGGTGGTGGGATAGTTGTCATGTATGCTTGGGGAGCCACAGTCCAGTATGAATAATGCGTTTGGGTTACAGGCAGACTGAAAACAAGACACGTAATTCAAAACCTGGACTGTCCAGGTGAATCCTAGACAGGTGGCAACCATACCCCCTAGTGACAACTAAGAATCTATATAGAGGAATCAGGACATCATTCTTCCTGCAGGTGATTCTTCTAGTTATAACTTAAGATGTTTATAGGAATCAGGACCTCCTTCTTCCTGCCGGTGACCCCTCTAGTGACAACTAAAGATCTATATAGAGGAATCTGGACCTCCTTTTCCCTGCTAGTGACCCCTATAGTGATAACAAAAGATCTATATAGAGGAGTCTGGAACTCCTTCTCCCCGCTGGTGACTCCTATAGTTATAACTAAAGATCTATATAGTGGAATCAGGGCCTCCCTGCTCCTGCTGGTGATCCCTCTAGTAGTGACAACTAAAGATCTACATCAGGGGTCCTCAAACTACGGCCCGCGGGCCACATGCGGCCCGCCGAGGACATTTATCCGGCCCAATCCACCCAGGGCCGGATTCCCGACAATCCAGGCCCGGGCCGGGGCCAGGTCGGCTCAGCTTCGGCAGGGGCCAGGTCGGCTCGGCTTCGGCAGGGAGCATATCCGCTCCGCTCAAGCCGCCTCCCCCACCCCAGTAATGGAGGGCTCCGTGTGCCGCGCTGCATGCTGGGAAGTGTAGTTCCCAGCACAGTCCCGCACGGAGACAGGAGGCGCGAAGAGTGACAGCGCGAGCGGAGGCTTCAAGCAACAGCCTACTAACAAGTGAGGACCCCACTGTCCCACTGTCCCCCCCCACTGTCCCCCCCACTGTCCCCCTGTCCCCCCCACTGTCCACCCCACTGTCCCCCCTCTGTCCACCCCACTGTCCCCCCTCTGTCCACCCCACTGTCCCCCCTCTGTCCACCCCACTGTCCCCCCTCTGTCCCCCTGTCCCCCCCACTGTCCCCCTGTCCCCCCCACTGTCCCCCTGTCCACCTCACTGTCCCCCTGTCCACCCCACTGTCCCCCTGTCCACCCCCCTGTCCCCCCCTGTCCCCCTGTCCACCCCACTGTCCCCCTGTCCACCCCACTGTCCCCCTGTCCACCCCACTGTCCCCCCCCTGTCCACCCCCCTGTCCACCCCACTGCCCCCTGTCCCCCCCACTGTCCCCCTGTCCCCCCCACTGTCCCCCTGTCCCCCCCACTGTCCCCCCACTGTCCACCCCCCTGTCCACCCCCACTGTCCCCCTGTCCACCCCACTGTCCCCCCCACTGTCCCCCCCACTGTCCACCCCACTGTCCCCCTGTCCCCCCTGTCCCCCTGTCCACCCCCACTGTCCCCCTGTCCCCCCCACTGTCCCCCTTTCCCCCCCACTGTTCCCCTGTCCACCCCACTGTCCCCCTGTCCACCCCACTGTCCCCCTGTCCACCCCACTGCCCCCCCCCCTGCCCACCCCCCTGTCCACCCCACTGCCCCCCTGTCCCCCCCCCCCACTGTCCACCCCACTGTCCCACTGTCCACCCCACTGTCCACCCCACTGTCCACCCCACTGTCCACCTGTACACCCCACTGTCCCCCTGTCCACCCCACTGTCCACCCCACTGTCCCCCTGTCCACCCCACTGTCCCCCTGTCCACCCCACTGTCCCCCTGTCCCCCCCACTGTCCCCCTGTCCCCCCTCTGTCCACCCCTCTGTCCCCCCTCTGTCCACCCCTCTGTCCCCCCGTCCCCCCTCTGTCCACCCCACTGTCCCCCCTCTGTCCCCCCTCTGTCCACCCCACTGTCCCCCCTCTGTCCACCCCACTGTCCCCCCTCTGTCCACCCCACTGTCCCCCCTCTGTCCCCCTGTCCACCCCTCTGTCCCCCTGTCCACCCCACTGTCCCCCTGTCCACCCCACTGTCCCCCTGTCCACCCCACTGTCCCCCTGTCCACTGTCCCCCTGTCCCCCCCACTGTCCCCCCACTGTCCACCCCCCTGTCCACCCCCACTGTCCCCCTGTCCACCCCACTGTCCCCCCCACTGTCCCCCCCACTGTCCACCCCACTGTCCCCCTGTCCCCCCTGTCCCCCTGTCCACCCCCACTGTCCCCCTGTCCCCCCCACTGTCCCCCTTTCCCCCCCACTGTTCCCCTGTCCACCCCACTGTCCCCCTGTCCACCCCACTGTCCCCCTGTCCACCCCACTGCCCCCCCCCCTGCCCACCCCCCTGTCCACCCCACTGCCCCCCTGTCCCCCCCCCCCACTGTCCACCCCACTGTCCCACTGTCCACCCCACTGTCCACCCCACTGTCCACCCCACTGTCCACCTGTACACCCCACTGTCCCCCTGTCCACCCCACTGTCCACCCCACTGTCCCCCTGTCCACCCCACTGTCCCCCTGTCCACCCCACTGTCCCCCTGTCCCCCCCACTGTCCCCCTGTCCCCCCTCTGTCCACCCCTCTGTCCCCCCTCTGTCCACCCCTCTGTCCCCCCGTCCCCCCTCTGTCCACCCCACTGTCCCCCCTCTGTCCCCCCTCTGTCCACCCCACTGTCCCCCCTCTGTCCACCCCACTGTCCCCCCTCTGTCCACCCCACTGTCCCCCCTCTGTCCCCCTGTCCACCCCTCTGTCCCCCTGTCCACCCCACTGTCCCCCTGTCCACCCCACTGTCCCCCTGTCCACCCCACTGTCCCCCTGTCCACTGTCCCCCTGTCCACCCCACTGTCCCCCTGTCCACCCCTCTGTCCATCCCACTGTCCCCCTGTCCACCCCTCTGTCCATCCCACTGTCCCCCTGTCCACCCCTCTGTCCATCCCTCTGTCCCCCTGTCCACCCCTCTGTCCATCCCTCTGTCCCCCTGTCCACCCCTCTGTCCATCCCTCTGTCCCTCTGTCCACCCCCTGTCCCCCCCTCTGTCCACCCCCTGTCCCCCTGTCCATCCCTCTGTCCCCCTGTCCATCCCTCTGTCCCCCTGTCCATCCCTCTGTCCCCCTGTCCACCCCTCTGTTGTCCACCCCTCTGTCCCCCTGTCCACCCCTCTGTCCCCCTGTCCACCCCTCTGTCCCCCTGTCCACCCCTCTGTCCCACTGTCCACCCCACTGTCCACCCCTCTGTCCATCCCACTGTCCACCCCTCTGTCCACCCCTCTGTCCACCCCTCTGTCCACCCCTCTGTCCATCCCACTGTCCACCCCTCTGTCCATCCCACTGTCCATCCCACTGTCCACCCCTCTGTCCAACCCACTGTCCACCCCTCTGTCCATCCCACTGTCCACCCCTCTGTGCATCCCACTGTCCACCCCTCTGTCCATCCCTCTGTCCCCCTGTCCATCCTCTATATATATATTATTATTATTTATTATTGATTCTTTTATTCTTTTGCACTACAAAAAAGATGTGTGCATAGGAATTTAGGAATTAGTTCATATTTTTTTTTAAACTATAGTGCGGCCCCCAACAGTCTGAGGGACCGTGAACTGGCCCCCTGTCTAAAAAGTTTGAGGACCCCTGATCTACATAGTAGAATCAGGACCTCCTTTTTCCTGCCGTTGATCCCTCTAGCTACAACTAAAGATTTATATAGCGGAATCAGGACCTCCTTATTCCTGCTGATGATCCCTCTGGTGACAACCAAAGTACTATATAGAGGAATCAGGACCTCCTTCTCCCTGCTGGTGACCTCTTTGGTGATATCTAAAGATCTATATAGAGGAAACTGGACCTCCTTCTCCCCACTGGTGACCCCTATAGTTATAACTAAAGATATATATAGTAGAATCAGGACCTCCTTCCTCCTGCTGGTGATCCCTCTAGTGACAACTAAAGAACTACATAGTAGAATCAGGACCTCCTTCTTCCTGCTAATGATCCCTGTAGCGATAACTAAAGATCTACATAGAGGTAGCAGGACCTCCTTCCTCCTGCCGGTGATCCCTTTATTGACATTTAGTTTGCTAAATTAAATTTTTTTTTTTAAAATACCTTGTTACCTTTGTTTTTTGCATCCATTGATGCATAGCAGGGCTGGTGATCTCCTGCAGCCACTTCCTGTCTACATGCACACACTGCAGGCCATTTTTCCCAAAAGTTTTCCTGATGTTAACCACAGTGAATCATGCCTGCATAATTTGCATTGAAACAGCTGCTTGTTGTCTTCAGCAGAACTCTGTGTGACAGAGCAACTCAGGAGCAAAACTGGAAGTCTGGGAGACAGCACTGTCATCCTGTAATCCTCATTCACAATGGGCATACTTGTATTTTCTGCACAAAACCCAGGTTCTTGCTGGCAGAGCTAGCAGAAGATCCTGCTCAAAATATGCACCTAAAGTACTCCCATTTAGATGTGTACAGCATTTAGACAAGTACAATTCATCTTTCATTCAAATGAATGTCTACACATTTACGTGCGTACGTGTTTAGGCACATTTAGGCACATTTAGGCACGTTTAGGCACATATGCATGTAAAAATCTGCAAATCTATGTGGCCCTGGACTCAGAGCCTACTTTTCTGCGCAGCTAGACGCAGTGCACATTTTCACATGTACATGCAGCTATGTGTATGGGCTCGTTGATTACTATAGTGCTGCAGTTAGATGCGTAGAAAACTATGTTGTACACAGGAAATCTCACCAGTTGGACACAGATGACCAAAAAAAAAAAAAAAGCGAGAGGGCCTGGAACCCTCTCTAGCTTTTTTATTATTATTATTATTATACAGGATTTATATTACATCAACCGTTTGTGCATTGCTGGACAACATGAGTGCAGACAGTACAGTTAAAATACACTTTAATACAGGAGGATTTAGAGGGCCCTGCTCGTTAGAGCTTACAATCTAAAAGGGAGGGTCAAGTGATACAAAAGGTGATAACTGTGGGGGATGGGCTGATGGAGAAGATAAAAGTACAGTTGTTGGGTGGAGGCAGGACAGGCTTCTCTGAAGAGATGGGTTTTTAGGGATCGTCTAAACCTGGACAGAGTAGGAGATAGACGTGCAGATTAGGGTAAGGAGTTCCAGAGGATGGGAGAGGCTTGGGAGAAGTTCTAAGGAGGTCTTTGGAGGAATGGAGAGATGAATTTGGTTGTTTTTTGAGACTAGGTTAGTGATGAGTTGTGGATGGCTTTGTAAGTTATTGTTAGTATTTTGAATTTAATTTGTTGGGTGAGCAGAAGCCAGTGAAGTGATTGACAGAGGAGTAGCAGACGGTGAGCAGTTGGTAAGGTGGATGAGTCTGGCAGCAGCATTCATGATAGACTGTAAAGGTAATCCAGTGAGGAGGGAGTTGTAGTAGTCGAGGCGAGAGATAACCGGGGAGTGGATTAGGAGCTTTGTGGTGTCTATGGTTAGGAAGGGGCGTATTTTGGAGATGGTGCAGAGGTTGAGGCGACAAGCTTTGGACAGTAATTGGATGTGGGGCCAAAATGACACCTACCACCCTGGCAGGTGGGGATGGGTTGATAGCTGCGCCATCTATCTTGACAAAGAAGTCAGGGGAAGGGGCACATGGGGAGGAAATTTTATGGGGCTGGTTTCACGGCTGGTTCACACCATAAAAATACACTCCAGTTCTCTTCTGGATGCGTTTCTGAATGCAAGTTTTTAACACATTTTTGGCATGTTTTCGGATGCATTCCAGATGCTTTTTTCTTCTTGTTTCTTGCTTTTTTTCACTGACTGGGGTCCAGTGCATTTTTGATGTGCTCCAGTGCATTTCGGCGCATTGTGTTCTAGTACAGTCCAGTGCAGGAAAAATGCAGCATGTTCGACCTATTTTTCTGGAACTGGAAAGCCCAGGAACTGACCGCACTGGTGTGAACTATGCCGTTGAAAACCATATAACCTACTTTCCATGTGTTTTTGATGCAGAAAAAATAAAACGCACCGGACTAGATGTGGTGTGAACTAGCCCTTAAAGTGGAAGTTAATTTTTACCACTTTTAACTAAAGGTAAGCCTATAATAGTGCTTACCTGTAGGTACTGTGAATATCTCCTAAACCTGCACCATTTAGGAGATATTCAGATTGCATGCAGCCGGTGACGTCACCAGCACATGCGCTCTGAAGGTCCGGTATACTGTGCCGTAAACGGCGGGAATGATGTTATTGTGCCCCCCGGCACTCATGTAGCCGGAGGCCGCGAACCCATAAGGAACAACAGGTGAAGGTAGAAGTGGACAGCGCGACGCTGGAGGGCTTCGTTTTAAGGTAAGTCTCTTATAATGTGCTAGTATGCCCTTGCAGGGGATTTTTTTTTTAACTTTAAAGCGGGAGTCCGGCGACCAATCTTTTTTTTTTTTTTTTAGGTCATTAAGACACTTTGCTAATCCCAAAATAATACTCACAGTTTGGGTGTAATATTTCCGCCTCTGTCTGTTTTCGTACTAAAGAATAACTTAAAAAATGTGATGCTGGCTGTTTCCATCTTGCTTGTGGGCATGCGAAGCCCACAAGCATTGATTTCCTGGATGCGGTGAATGCTGTTTATTCACAGCTTGTTCACACGCATGATCATTGTTTCCGCGCTGAATCTTGGGAAGCCTGACACTTATCTCCCAGGAGTCAGTGCAGCGCCGGGGAAAGGCAATAAACACGCCTACTCCCATGGGAGGAGAGACAGGAAGTGCAACAATAAAGTACAATATAAAGGTAATTACAGCGATAAAATAAAAATTTGTGCGGCATTTGAACATCTATGCAATTAACTGAAGGGGGTAAGATTAAGTTAAAAATTTGAGTGGAACCCCGCTTTAACTACCGCTTTAACTTTATCCAAAAAGAAAAAACAAAATTGCATTTAAATAAGTCAATTCATGGTGCCAAGGGTGCTACATGCTTGCCAAGAGGCCAAGGTGCTACATGCTTGCCAGCAGTCCCAGAACTCCCTTTGGTACCAGTTCCAGAAGTAGTCAGAGAATGGGTAATATATTCTTTCTTTTTGATATGACCTTTTTTGCCCCGTGAATGTTGGCAAGTGTATCATTGGCATGTACTCAAGCACTTTATTTTCCAATCACAGAGAATACTGATGATAACCATCAACAAGTTGGATTGTATTCGAGACAATGTGAGTCAGAATTGCTCTCGTTCTCAGCTATGTCCTAAAGCCCTGATTTATAGTCATTGCTTTATGTACACTATTCTTGGGGATAGTGTGGACAGGGTCATGGATGTAGTGCACAGTGGAAACAGATGCCTGGCTCTGCTAACCTCTGGGACATTTTACTTCCAGTATCTGTTTGGACAGATTTGGATGAGAATTAAGGTCACCCGCTTTGTCAGAGAAATATGTCAATGATGTATGTCAGATTGTGGAAATGAGGCAGAGTGAGCTTTTATTTTCCATTTCCAATGAGCTTTTTTTTCTTTTCGTTATTGTTTCATTAGTCTTCATTATTTTGTCCGACTAGGTTAGAGTTCAATCATCTAAATTCCAACAGGTTTTCCGCTTGGGACACGAGAGGTGTTGGAGGGCTCATCCAGAAACCGTTTCTCTATTTTATTATTTTGATAACCTTGAACGAAAGTCAGTTTGTCAGACGGAGATGTCCCTTTTGTATGTGTACTCACAAGAGAACAGGAAGTGACACAACACACGTTTATGACTGATGCTGGCTGTCAGCTAATAATGTCTATTTCGGTTATTGTTTGAGTGACAAAATGTACCGCGCAGAGGTTTGCATTGTATGATAAAAAAAAAAAACATTTCCATGAGATGAGTTGTTTTGTAATGCTGAAAAAAAAGATGACAATTCCTACAAAATTTCTCATATCCTGTTTACTATAGGCAACTAAGTGTGTCTGTAAGAGGCTTCAGACAAAATATTATCTGTGTATTGTACAGAAATCCGCGTCACTACACATTTCTCCCAGCTTGACAAAACTACAAAAAAAAGTATTAAAAAAATTATATTTTTTAAAATATGTGAGCCACCATTACAAGTTCCTTTTGCTACATGGATTGACCTATCTATATTATGCTACAAGTCCATACCTTTAATCATTTACTGTACATGTGTCCTTACTATTCTACTGTCAGACAAGCTATCATGGAAGATATTTAAATTTAAATATTTGATTTGAAGAAGATATCCACTTTTATTCAAAAATTGGGACACACCTAGGGGTAAGGGAAGCAAAAACTCTGTTGGATAATGTCATACTTTGCTGTTCCATGCTCCCGGGTGTGCAGGTTGCTCAGTGTTCAAGGAACATGTCCGGACCCCCCTGTGTTCTCTTCCAGTGTTTTCCTGTGCTTCCAGTGATCCCTAGCATTGCCTACAGTCTTCAATGTGTCCTAGTCTGCCTTCAGCCTTGTGTTTCTAGTGTCTTCCAGCCTTTTCCTAGCCTTGTGTTCCCAGTGTGTCCCAGCTTGCTTGCAGCCTGGTGTTCCCAGTGTGTCCCAGCTTGCTTCCAGCCTGGTGTTTCCAGTGTCTCCCAGCCTGCTTCCAGCCTTGTGTTTCCGGTGTGTCCCAACCTGCTTTCAGCCTTTGGTTCTCAGTGTGTCCCAACCTGGTCCCAGCCTTGTGTTTCAAGTATCCCTCAGCCTGCTTCCAGCCTTGTGTTCCCAGCAAATCCTAGCCTGCTTCCAGCCTTGTGTTCTCAGTGTGTCCCAACCTGGTCCCAGCCTTGTGTTTCAAGTATCCCTCAGCCTGCTTCCAGCCTTGGGTTCCCAGCAAGTCACAGCCTGCTTCCAGCCTTGTGTTCCCAGCAAATCCTAGCCTGCTTCCAGCCTTGTGTTCCCAGTGTGTCCCAACCTACTTCCATCCTTTGGTTCTCAGTGTGTCCCAACCTGCTTCCAGCCTTTGCTTCTCAGTGTGTCCCAACCTGCTTCCAGCCTTGTGTTTCAAGTATCCCTCAGCCTGCTTCTAGCCTTGTGTTCCCAGGGTGTCCCAGCCTGCTTTTAGCCTTGTGTTTACAGCAATGGCAGCCTCTTTATTAGGAGCACAGGGGTGCCGCCCCCCTAATCCATGTGCCTGACCCCTAATCTACATGCAGGGTGCCGTATGGATTTCAATGGGGTATTTTTATTTTTTGAAGCACATGATTTGAGCCTGAGTCTCTAATTGGCTTCAAAAAAGGGTGGGCTCAAGGGGGGGGGGGGAGCAGTACGCCCTGGGCCCACCAAGATGTGTGACAATAGCAAAGTAATATCCACTATTGTCTTCCTGCTTCTCTTCCCAGCCAATCAGGAAGTGGGACTTAAGACCAGATTAGCCAAGAGAAGTGACTGTATTGGCCACCGAGGAGAAGGAGACGCAGGGAGAAGCCGCGGAGGAGGAGGAGATGCAGGGGGAAGCTGCCGAAGCTGCCAGTGACCTACAGTATCTCACAAAAGTGAGTACATCCCTCACATTGTTGTAAATATTTTATTATATCTTTTCATGTGAGAACACTGAAGAAATTACACTTTGCTACAATGTAAAGTAGTGAGTGTACAGCCTGTATAATAGTGTAAATTTGCTGTTCCCTCCAAATAACCCAATACACAGCCATTAATGTCTAAACTGCTGGCAACGAAAGTGGGTACACCCTTAAGTGAAAATGTCCAAATTGGGCACAATTAGCCATTTTCCCTCCCTGGTGTCATGTGACTCATTAGTGTTACAAGGTCTCAGGTGTAAATGGGGAGCAGGTGTGTTAAATTTGGTGTTATCGCTCTCACTCTCCCATTCTGGTCACTGGAAGTTCAACATGGGACCTCATGGCAAAGAACTCTCTGAGGATCTGAAAAAAAGAATTGTTGCTCTACATAAAGATGGCCGAGGCTATAAGAAGATTGGGCCCAAAGTGTCAATATTTTGTGTGGCCGTCATTATTTTCCAGCACTGCCCTAACCCTCTTGGGCATGGAGTTCACCAGAGCTTCACAGGTTGCTACTGCAGTCCTCTTCCCCTCCTCCATGGCGACATCATGGAGCTGGTGGATGTTAGAGACCTTGCGCTCCTCAAACCTTCATGTTTGAGGATGCCTCATAGATGCTCAATAGGGTTTAGGTCTGGGGACATGCTTTACCCTTTACCCTCAGCTTCATTAGCAATGCGGTGGTCATCTTGGACGTGTGTTTGGGGTCGTTATCATGTTGGAATACTGCCCTGTGGCCCAGTCTCAAAAGGGAGGGGATCATGCTCTGCTTCAGTATGTCACAGTACATGTTGGCATTCATGGTCCCCTCAATGAACTGTAGCTCCCCAGTGCTGGCAACACTTATGGAGCCCCAGACCATGACACTCCCACCACCATGCTTGACTGTAGGCAAGACACACTTGTCTTTGTACTCCTCACCTGGTTGCCGTCAAACATGCTTGGCACCTTCTGAACCAAATAAGTTTATCTTGGTCTCATCAGACCACAGGACATGGTTCCCATAACCGTAATCCATGTCCTTATTCTGATTGTCTTCAGCAAACTGTTTGTGGGCTCTCTTGCGCATCATCTTTAAAAGAGACTTCCTTCTTGGATGACAGCCAAGCAGACCAATTTGATGCAGTGTGTGGCGTATGGTCTGAGCACTGTCAGACTGACCCTCCACTACTTCACCCTCTGCAGCAATGCTGGCAGCACTAATACATCTACTCCCCAAAGACAACCTCTGGATTTGAAGCTGAGCACGTGCACTCAAATTCTTTGGTCAACCATGGCGAGGCCTGATCTGAGTGAAACTTGTCCTGTTAAACCGCTGTATGGTCTCAGCCACTGTGCTGCAGCTCAGTTTCAGGGTCTTGGCAGTCTTCTTGAAACCTAGGCCATCTTTATGTAGAGGAGAAATTCTTTTTTTCAGATCCTCAGAGTTCTTTGCCATGAGGTGCCATGTTGAACTTCCAGTGACCGGTATGAGAGAGTGAGAGCAATAACACCACATTTAACATTCACACCTGAGACCTTGTAACACTAACGAGTCACGACACGACATGACCTCCTATAACTTAGAGGTCCATCACGTCCGGTAAGCAATTTCCTAGTGATTTGATTAGCAAGGGTGTCTGTGAAGAAATTATCCGTTCTTTCTCCATCAAGAGTGGGATTATTATCATTCATGAGTTATCAAGGACTCTAATATATATATTTATTTATATTTATTTTTTCTTTGTTCAATGTCATTGCGCTTCACTTAATTTCAATATTTCTACTGGGGTGGGAAAGTGGCTAATTGTGCCCAATATGGACATTTTCACTTACGGGTGTACTCACTTTTGTTGCCAGCAGTTTAATGGCTGTGTGTTGAGTTATTTTGGGGGGACAGCAAATTTACACTGTTATACAAGCTGTACACTCACTACTTTACATTGTAGCAAAGTGTCATTTCTTCAGTGTTGTCACATGGAAAGATATAATAAAATATTTACAAAAATGTGAGGGGAGGGGGATGGCAGGTGGTTTGTTTGCCGCCCTCCCCAAAAAATGGAGCACCAGCCATCACTGGTTCCCATTATGTCCCAACCTGCTTCCAGCCTTGTATTCCCAGGGTGTCCTAGCCTGCTTCCAGCCTTGTGTTTCCATTGTGTCTCAACCTGCTGACAGCCTTGTGTTCCCAGTGTGCCCCTGTCAGTTTCAGCAGGCCTTGTTGTAAGCACCTGTGCACTCCTAGCCTGTGTGTCTTGTCTGTGTCTCTGTGCAATTCTGGGCACCCTTGCTGATTCTCCTATGTTACAAGCTGCTTTGTGGGTCCGGTGCTCCAGAGCTGCAAAGGAGCAAATCAGCGCACTTACAGCCTGCTTAGGTGAGTCTAAGGACCACAACCTGAGTATCACATGCAGCCAAACATCTTCACCACTAGGAGGATGAAGAACAGATGGTACCATAGAGTTCTGCTCCTTGGCCCTTTTCAGGGCTCTCACTCTCACTAAGTGAGCAGGTATTATTATTATTATTATACAGGATTTATATAGCGCAAACAGTTTGCGCAACGCTTTACAGCGTTAAGGCAGACAGTACAGTTACTATACAATTCAATACAGGATGAATCACAGACAATCTAAGACATTCTGTGTCAAATCCATGTAATCTGCCACCATCTGCCCCATTGCCTCCACCAGTTCTGGTCAGTCACTCCACCCCTAATGGGAGTGAATTCCCAAATCATGACAGATATCATCAAGCTGGCCATCGATGGATCGAAATTTGGCTGGTTCAGCAGGGACCGGAGGAATTTCGGTTCATCTATGACCACTCCTGCCCGACATAAATTATCTTCAATTTATTGGGAATGTTAGAAAAATTTAATTAGACCACTAGCTGCAGCCAATCGACTGCACACTTTGCTTGTGTGGATGGGGGAGTCTGTTCATTTTAAATTTCAGCCAGCCTGCTGGCTTATTAAAAGAAAAATAATTAAATCTTTGGCCAGCTTTAGAGCTGAAGATAGTTGAAGTCAGATTAGTTTGGAAAGTGTCCCTTTCCATTGTGAAGCAGTTGCATGTTCTGGCATTCAGAGGAGATCTTCCTGACTAGGAATGAGTGAAATTAAGTATTTTCCTTTTGCCAAAATGTTATTGAGAAATGTAAAGATTTATGTGCAATGCATTTTTGTGTCAACGGGAAAGGCCAAATTACATTGTTTTTAAGGGTAAAACAGAAATGATTCAGCGGCTATGGATTCTCCTTTCAACTATATATTGTGCCAAAAAAAAAAAAACATCTCCTTATTAGGTTCATTATTAAATTTCTTTCACAGGAATAAAAAAACAGATGAAAGGTAAAATAAAAAATATACACACAAAAAGGCCTAAAAAAAGACAAATACAAAGAACATTAAAAAAAAAACCAAACCTTCCCCCAAATACACCCCTGTCTTAATAAAAGGGAAAAAAGGGGCAGACCTTTTTTTTTTTTTTTTTCAGCCACATTTCGCTTAAGCATCTTAATCAGCAAAACTGAGAATTTCCAACTTGCCAAAGTCGATAATTTTATTACAAAGTGAATTCTGCTGAAATCACCTGAATCATTTTTATTTCTGGGCAACAACCTGTAAAAAAAAAGGGAGGGAGATCCATAAGTAGACATATTTATCACTAGCTTATTTCAGATAGACCAACAGAGATAGGATACGGTAAGCTTTTTTTAAATATGTCCAGTCAATTTTTCTTGGCGAGCATTGGATAGGAAGTGACTTTTATGCCGCGTACACACGGTCGGACTTTTCGGCTACAAAAGTCCGGCAGCCCGTCCGACAGACTTTCGACGGACTTTCAACGGACTTTTGGCAGACTTGCGGCGGACTTTCTAACGAACGGACTTGCCTACATACGATCACAGAAAAGTCTGACGGATTCATACGTGATGACGTACACCGGACTAAAATAAGGAAGTTGATAGCCAGTAGCCAATAGCTGCCCTAGCGTGGATTTTTGTCCGTCGGACTAGCATACAGACGAGCGGATTTTGGGGTCCGGCGGAGTTACGACGTAAAGATTTGAAGCATGTTTCAAATCTAAAGTCCGTCAGATTTGCAGCTGGAAAAGTCTGCTGAAAGTCCGGGGAAGCCACACACGATCGGACTGTCAGCTGGATTTGGTCCGTCGGCGTCCGTCTGACTTTTGTAGACGAAAAGTCCAACCGTGTGTATGCGGCATTAGTTTCATAGGCACAAGCGAGAGAAGATCACCTGATCTGGCCAAACTGGAAGATGTTAATTTCATATCTGGGGCTAATGTAGGTACTGAAATGCATTCATGAAGCTAAAGACCTGGGATTAGGTCATCCTTCATTTAAGTAGAAGGAAATGCCATAGATCTAATTATAGACCAACTTTTAATACATGGAGAGAATTTCCCTGTGGGGTTTTGTGTTGCAGCAAAAAATCCAAAATAGTTTATAAAAATATATTTCTTGCAAAAAGTAGTATACAAAAGCACAACTGTCTGTTAAGACATGAGCTCTATGACAAAGACTGACAGACATACATGATATGCATAATTATACAGTTGTACAATAAACATTAAAAAGTGACATAGTAACTGTAGAGCATTATACAGGAAAAACTTCAACGCGTTTCGACCATATATAGTAGAGGTCTTCTTCAGGGGGAGAAAGATACAAATTTCTAATGGATATAATATATAAGTAAATACATTAAGAACCAAACAGTAAGGTATGCTGATTCCAAAAAAGTCCAAAATAGGTCCAGAAATTTATATTTACCACTGACAGCTGTACATCATGCCTTCCAGAAACTATGCCTAAGATTGTTGCCCAATGATCTAGACAGCGCAGCAGAACTAATGAGGCACCCGCACCACAGGAGGACGGATACCCACCAGGCCGAGATGGAGACCTACAAGAGGCCGCGCTTATTGCAGAAACTGGAGAAGCAAAAGGGAAGGGAGAAAAATGGGAAGGGAGGAGGGGGGGGCGGGAAAAGAGGGGGGTGGGAAGACGTCACAAGCAGGTCACTGGGCCCAAAGGGATCCCAATTCACTGTCAAAATGAAATAATAAATCCAATTAATGATTTGGAGGATAAATCTATGAACTAAAGTGACTATGTGCCAGTGAAAGAATGTGAAAAAAAAACAAAAAAATGGGGGAAAGGGGGGGGGGGGAGTCTGAAGGCCCCAAACAGAGGAGTGTTGAAATGGTGCGTAAGAGTAAGAGTGCTGAGAGACACTTGTAATGGACAAAATACAGTGGGCTGAAAATGGATAAACAAACCACCAAAGTGAAGAGGGGAGAAAGTGAGGATCAACACCTAACAGTGCCGTCAGAAAAGGGAAACAACAAAGGTGGACTGAGAGTGAGCCCACTAAGAAAAGGAGAAAAAAATGTACTGAGAAATTTTAAATGTGGCCTATGTATGCTCCCTATTGCTCCTCATACATTCTTTAATACAGAACAATAAAAAAAAAAACATTTTTATAACGTCTTTTCTTTGCATGTGTTGCAAAGTTCTCTCTCTAACTCCTGATTGTGGCTTTTTGTAGTGAACTCTCTTCTTGGGTACAACTGCTAAGAGCAAAGGCGGGTGACATCACTGATCTATGGAATTCTGAAGCATTATTGGTTATCCACATTTACACAGGTGAACAAAAGTTTTGCAGTCATGTGACTCCTTTGAACTGATTTTTACTCTTGCCCTGAAGTTAGAAAATTTCTGTATGTAAACATTTTCTTCATGAAGGCTTATTAGAAAAATAAATATGATGTAGTAAAAAATTTAATAAAAATTCATACTGTTGCTCATAGCAAACCAGTCCATCAACAATTTCTATTCCCTAAGGAAATGTAGAATATTACTGCTGCTGATTTTCTATTTCCCCACCTTTAATTAATTGGGGATTAGGGTACACCTCTTGAAATGTAATTCCAGCTATTTATTAATCCATTAGTGCCCTGGTTGATATTCACCAATGTACAATATCTTGTAGCCTTGTTAGATTTTGGAGGGTTCCTAAGATGATATATAAGGGAACATTGTATTTATGCTCAATATAACTTACATATTGCATCCTTAGCTCATTGCTATTTTTGGCGCTCCTTAATTCATTGTGGGTCACATTGTGGGTCACATTGCTCCTGCTGCAGCTGCTTATGGTCTCCACGAGTCTCAAGACAGGGTTTGTTTTTATTCTTGGCTGATAAGCAATTGTAAAACACCATATACTGTATATACTGTATAAATGGTGAATCTATCCGGAGTGTTTTGGAAAATAAACTGATTTGCCATAACTTTAAGAATACTCCAGAGCACCAACAGAGAGAGAGCCACGCTGTAGCCACACCATCAGAGAGAGAGCCACGCTGTAGCCACGCCATCAGAGAGAGAGCCACGCTGTACCCACACCATCAGAGAGAGAGCCACGCTGTACCTGCACCACCAGAGAGAGAGCGACGCTGTACCCACACCATCAGAGAGAGAGCCATGCTGTACCCACACCACCAGAGAGAGAGCCATGCTGTATTCGCACCACCAGAGAGAGAGCCACACTGTACCCGCACCACTAGACTAGGGATGAGCTTCGGGTTCATCACAGGGAAGTCCCGTCAAGTCACTGTGCGTCAGAGGGGGGCGGGGTCACCGGGTGGCCCCGCCCCCCGTTATTTAAGAACTGTCAGACGAGGAGCGCCGTCACACAGCGGGAGCCTCCCTCCATGCCAGCATGGGTGCGGAGCGGCCCGGAGAAGAAAATGAAGAGGAGAAGAAGAGAAGAAGAGAAGAAAAGAAGAAGAGAAGAGCGGGAGCCTCCCCCCCATGCCATGGGTGCGGAGCGGCCCGAGGAGAAGAGGATAGAAGACGCCGCGGAGGAGATGCTGGATGAGAACGCCGGAGGAAGAACCAGAAGAGCCAGAAGAACCAGAAGATGAAGGAAGATAGAAGAAAGAAGAAGCATTTAAATAAAGGAATTGTCAAAAACTGTCTCTTGTCATTTTTAACATTTTTGACAGTTTTTTAGTGAAATGGTAGGGGTAAGTACCCCCTTACCATTTCACACAGGGGGGGGCCGGGATCTGGGGGTCCCCTTGTTAAAGGGGGCTTTCAGATTCCGATAAGCCCCCTGCCCGCAGGCCCTCACAACCACCGGCCAGGGTTGTGGGGATGAGGCCCTTGTCCTCATCAACATGGGGACAAGGTGTTTTGGGGGGCTACCCCAAAGCACCCTCCCAATGTTGAGGGCATGCGGCCTGGTACGGTTCAGGAGGGGGGGGGCGCACTCTCGTCCCCCCCTCTTTTCCTGCGGCCTGCCAGGTTGCGTGCTCGGATCAGGGTCTGGTATGGATTTTTGGGGGGACCCCACGCTATTTTTTTTTTTTTGGCGCGGGGTTCCCCTTAAAATCCATACCAGACCTGAAGGGTCTGGTATGGAATTTAGGGGGAACCCCACGTCATTTTTTTTTTTAAATTTTGGCCGGGGTTCCCCTTAATATCTATACCAGACCTGAAGGGCCTGGTATGGAATTTAGGGGGACTCCCACGTCATTTTTTTTTTAAATTTTGGTTCGGGGTTCCCCTTTGGGGAATTCCCATGCCATTTTATCAATGAACTTCTATGTGTATTGTCGGCAATGCAATAGCCGCGGGTAGTTTTAAATGAGTTTTTTCCTTCAAAATGTCATTTTGCTGTCAGACTGTTCTAAACACAGGAAACATGCGCCCCTTTACAGGCATACTATAGAAACCCCCCAGCTACGAAATTTAAAGGGATATTACACTTTTATTGTTTGACTTTAAGCATTATTAAAATCACTGCTCCTGAAAAAACGGCAGTTTTTAAAACTTTTTTTTGCATTGATCCATGTCCCCTGGGGCAGGACCCAGGTCCCCAAACACTTTTTATGACAATAACTTGCATATTAGCCTTTAAAATTAGCACTTTTGATTATTCATGTTCGTGTCCCATAGACTTTAACGGTGTTCGCGTGTTCGAACAAACTTTTTTCCTGTTCGCATGTTCTGGTGCGAACCGAACAGGGGGGTGTTCGGCTCATCCCTACACTAGACAGAGCCAAGCTGTACCTGCAGCACCAGAGAGATCAACGCTCTACCTGCACCACCAGAGAGAGCCAAGCTATACCCGCATCACCAGAGAGAGCCACGCTGTACCCGCACCACCAGAGAGAGCCACGCTGTACCCGCACCACCAGAGAGAGCCACGCTGTACCCATACCACCAGAGGGAGCCAAGCTGTACCTGCACCACCAGAGAGAGCCACGCTGTACCTGCACCAGAGAGAGCCACGCTGTATCTGCACCACCAGAGAGAGAGCCACGCTGTATCCGCACCACCAGAGAGAGAGCCACACTGTACCGCACCACCAGAGAGAGAGCACCATGCTGTCCAGCACCACCAGAGAGAGAGCATGTCAGTGTCATGGCAGTGTGGGCACAATAGGAGACAGACAATACTAGCATTGTATGGCCAATACAATAGAGTTATATGGATGCAATAGCATCTTTATGCTATTGTGCCTATATAGCTGCTATTGTGCCCATATAGATGCTGTTGCGCCCATATAGATGCACAACAGAAGCTATATGGGCACAATAGCATAAAGATGTCTGTGCGCCCATAAAGCTGTTATTGTGCCCATATAGCTGCTGTTGTGCCCATATAGCTCGCCCTCCCCTTCATGACATTGTCAAAAAGGGGCGGAGCATGGGTGACCTTAAAATGATAAAAAAAAAAGTTCTGAGGACGCCCATGCCCCCAGCTCACTCTAAATACTTACTTGAACCCAATCTCGATCCAGCGCTGTATCCAAGAGTCTCTCTTTCTCTCCTCACTGGACATGGAGGCAGGGGTTGAAGCCAAAGGCTCCTGCTGCTGTCAATCTAATCCAGTGAGGAGGGAGTGGGGGGCAAGGCCAAACCATGCTATGTATATCTATAGACAAACGCAGCCTGGCTCGGGAGCAAGTCTGCACGAATGCCCTCAGGTACAGGCACTGAAGAGGAGGAGCAGACAGCACCAGCAGCGGGCCCAAGAAGAGGAAGTTTAAGGCCGTTCTGTGCAATACCATTGAACCATGTTTGTTATTTTAATTTAAAAAAATTGCCTTTAGTAATGCTTTAAGTCCTGTAAGTTGTGAGGTGAGGCCTCCATGGATCTGACTTTTTTTTCCAGCACATCTCACAGGTCCTTAATTAGATTGAGATCTGGAGAATTCGGAAGCCAAGTCGACATCTCAAAGGAACCTTCTTTCATTGTTCCATGGTCCCATTCTGATGCTCACATGCCCATTATAGGCCCTTGTGGCTGTGGACACGGGTC
Source organism: Lithobates septentrionalis (assembly GCA_037952835.1). Taxonomy (NCBI): domain Eukaryota; kingdom Metazoa; phylum Chordata; class Amphibia; order Anura; family Ranidae; genus Lithobates; species Lithobates septentrionalis. The sequence goes on along the minus strand of JBBDGP010000977.1, from coordinate 1,431,049 downwards.
AACATAGGCACCCTGACCAGTCTACAGATATGCAACCCCATACACAAGCTACGATGCCTTGTGTGTTCTGACACGTTTCTATCAGAACCAGCATTAACTTTTTCAGCAACGTGAGGTACAGTAGCTCTTCTATTGGATTGTACTACTTGGGCCAGCCTTTGCTCCCCACATGCATTGATGAGCTTTGGGCGCCCATGACCATGTCGCCTGTCTGCTGGTTTTCATTTCTTGGACCACTTTTGGTAGGCTCTGACCACTGCAGACCAGGAACATCCCACAAGAGCTGCAATTTTGGTGTTGCTCTGACCCATTCGTCCAGCCATTACAATTTGGCCCTTGTCAAAGTCGCTCAAATCCGTAAGCATGCCCATTTTTTCTGCTTTCAACACATTAATTCCAGGGGCAACATGTTCAGTTGCTGCCAAATATATTCTACCCACTTTCAAGTGCCATTGTAACAAGATAATACATTGTATTCACTTAACCTGTCAGTGGACATAATATTGTGCCTGATATTCTTATCTATCAATTATGTGCTAAACTGTAACTGTATTACAATACATTTCTTATAGATAAACTCTCTTCAGCCCCTGAAGAAGATTGTGAAATGTGTTGGAAACAATCCCACATATGTGATCATTACAACATTGATTGTTGATATAAATATAACTGTCAGAGAACGGTTGTCAGAAGAACAGGCCTATCTGCTAATGCCCAACGTAATTGCAGACTGTGGGTGCCTAGGCAATCACCAGTGCGCATGCGCGTGGTGCTGCAAAGATTATGCGCCAAAGCGCACGTAGTGCGTGACAGTTTCTGGCGCCCAGTGGCCTATTTAACTTCCCGCCTGGCCTATAGCAGAATGACGGCCAGGAAGCGGTTCAGTTATCCTGACTGGGCATCATATAATGTCCAGCAGGATAAGCAGCGTGGCGATCGGTGTTGTGGTGTGTTAGTCTGACACACCGCATCTCTGATCTTGGTAAAGAGCCTCTGACGGAGGCTTGTTTCCATGTGATCAGCTGTGTCCAATCACAGCTGATCACAGTGTAAACAGGAAAAGCCATGTATCGGCTTTTCCTCTACTCGCGCTGACAGACGTGAGTAGAAGAGAGCTGATCGGCTGGTCTCCTGACGGGGGGGTCTGCACTGATTGATTATCGGTGCAGCCCCACCAAGGGTGCCCACCCAGGACCACCAGAGATGCCCACCCATGGCCACCAGGGATGCCTACCCATGGCCAGTAATGATGCCCACCCAGGGCCACCAGGAATGCCCACCCATGACCACCAGGTAAGCCCACTAGAGCCCACCAGGGATGGCAATCATTGCCCATTAAGGATGGCCCTCTGTGCCCATCAGTGATGCCTGCCAGTGCCTCTGATCAGTGCCATCTATCAGTGCCATCCATCAGTGCCGCCTATACGTGCCCTCCAGTGCCACCTATGAGTGCCCATCAGTGCCACCTATCAGTGCCCATCAGTGCCGCCTATGAGTGCCCATCAGTGCCACCTATCAATACCTATCAATGCTGCCTATTAGTGCTGCATATAAGTGCCACCTCATCAGTGCCAATCAGTACTGTCTCTTCAGTGCCCGTCAGTGCAGCCTTATCAGTGCCCATCAGTGAAGGAGAAAACTTACTTATTTACAAAGTTTTATAACAGAAACAAATTTTTTTATTTGTAGCGCAAAAAATAAAAATCCAAGAGGTGATCAAATACCACCAAAAGAAAGCTCTATTTGTGGGAACAAAATGATAAAAATTTTGCTTGGGTACAGCGTCGCATGACCGTGCAATTGTCATTCAAAATGTGAGAGCGCTGAAAGCTAAAAATTTGGTCTGGGCAGCAAGGTGTATAAGTGCCCTGTATTGAAGTGGTTAAAGCTAGCAGCATGATCCACTAGTTGCTGGATGATCTTCAGCTCCCCCATGTGTTCCTGAGTTCCTGTTCCTGATATTATTGGATTCCCTGTTACCGACCCGGCTTGCCTTTGACCTGTCTTGTCTCCATTCCTGGCTTTGACCCCCAGCTTGCTCCATTGACTCCGCTTTGGCCTGCCTGATCCATGTACGACCTTCCTTTGGCTTGCTCTTTGGACCTCACTGCTGCCCGATTACCAAGGAATAAAACTTGTTATAATCCTGATGATGCATGTGTGCCCGAAACAGCTGTAGAGGTTTACTACTAGACAACTCCTGAGGTCCTGGCTGCTGCTTTGTTTCAGATTGGCGGCGCTTCATGTAACTGCAAGCTTGCTATTTCACACATGATGTTTTGCATTTGAGGTCCTGCCGCCATTATCCCTGGATGGATTGGCATTTTTTTTTTAATGTAAGTGCTATAGCAGTGATGGTGAACCTTGGCACCCAACTTGTTTTGGAACTACATTTCCCATGATGCTCATGCACTCTGCAGTATAGGTTAGCATCATGGGAAATGTAGTTCCAAAACATCTGGGGTGCCAAGGTTCGCCATTACTGTGCTATAGGCACAATTGTCTTATATGTTTGTTTATATGCTGGTTCTCCAATAAATACTGCACCATAAGATTTTTTCTTTTTTGTCATTGATGACTTATTACTACGTATGGGATATGTTGAGCTATTTTTACCATGAGAAATAAAACTTCCTGGTCATGATCCATGCACTTGGATACATTCTGAAGAGGGTCCTGTGAGTCGGATAGAGGGGATACGTGTGAGCTAATGATGACTACATACCTCTGATGACCTGGATCTTATCATATGCGATTTTTGCTGTTCTATTCATTAGACAGCAACTATATGTGGACAATGCGTTTTTCTGACATTGGTGGAGGTTGCAATGGGTGATTGAAGCAGGAGATCACCTGAATCCTATCACTTGATACTTGTGTTTGATTATTTTGAATATTTTCAATGTTGAACTCACGATCATAACACTTCAGATGTTTTGGGTTTTTTGATAGTGTGCTGAGTGCTGCAATTTTTCTTTGTTTATATATGACTACTGGCCTGGCTCTGCTTCTGGCTCTCCCTCCTGCTAAGTCTCATCTGGTACATCTGAAGGACTCCTGCCCAGCAGTGCATCCTGCTCGTCCAGCCGCCATCCCACAGACATCTCATCACTCAGCCTGTCGCAAACTGGCTACCCCTGCTGCTTTGGGGCTCGAGTCCTGCAGGAATGCATGGGAACCTCGTTCCTTTACTTTTTCTACAGCAGGAACAGCGTTCCCTTTGCGCTGTGGCTGCAGCGGGCCGATCCTGGGAGTGTAGTGTGTGTAGTGCTGCAGCAAGGGTTAATAGATCATTGGGCACTCCACGAGCTCACACTGTTCACTAACAGGATTGTCGGGCTCAGACTGACTGACACGGTTCTATACCGCCAAGCAGAATTGAACACAGCGGGAGTGGCGCCCGTAGTCCCACCCACCCCGTCAAGCAGCACTGAGCACACTAGGAGCGGCGCCTGTAGTCCCGCCCACCACTCTCTAGCAGTAGGCGGCACTACGGGCACCACTCCTGTGGTGTTCAATGCTGCCTGGCAGTATAGAACTGTGTCTGTCACTCCGAGCTCAACAATCCGCCGGTGAACAGCGTGAGCTCAGCGAGTGCCCAATGATCTATTAACCCTTGCTGCAGCACTACACATGCTACACTCTGCCACTGATAAGAACATCATGTATTTAGATTTTTGCAAATTCCCATTGGCTTACAGCGCTTCCCACCTTGGGTTTGGGGGGGCTGCAATGATGGATACAGTGAGGCTGCAATGATAGGCACAGTGAGTCTGCATTTCTTGGGCACAGTGAGGCTGCAATGATGGGTACAGTGAGGCTGCAATGATGAGCACAGTCAGGCTGCAATGATGGGTACAGTGAGGCTGCAATGATGGGCACAGTGAGGCTGCGTTGATGGGCACAGTGAGGCTGCAATGATGGGTACAGTGAGGCTGCAATGATGAGCACAGTCAGGCTGCAATGATGGGTACAGTGAGGCTACATTAATGGGCACAGTGAGGCTGCATTCATGGGCACAGTGAGGCTGCATTCCTGGGCACAGTGAGTCTGCATTGAATCATTATCACACATTGTGGTGTTTTCTTTTTGTTAGTATAGCATACGGGTTAAATTATTTTGTTGTTACATCTGTTCTATATTTATTCATTTAATGCATGTGAATTTTGGCACTTTACAATAAATGTTGCACTTTTTTTGTTAAAAAAGCAGTTCGTAAAATATATACACTCGCACTTTTTTTTTTTATTTTTGAGGTTGGGAGGAATCTTGGGTGAGTTCCCACACTTTTTTTCCCAGGACTTGACCCCTGGAGAGATATCATAAATAATCATAAAATAATATTATTTTAATGACTGTTGTATAAACAAAATCTGCTTTGGAACTTTATTATGGCTGAAGTGGTGAAAAGTCTTGCTGTTATTAGGTTGTTGTACTGTGTTTAATCAATTGGACTATATGCCATCATGCTGACAATACAGCATGGGCATTTTTATAGGCCACTTACACATTTATAGGAAATATAAAGCCCTTTGCCACCTAAGAATCTCTCTCCCAAGCTTTCTTTCTCCTGGCATCCATGTTTGATGTTCTCTGAATCTTTGTGTAGCAAAGGGATGCATTGATGGCAAGTAAACAGTGAAAGCGGATAGCGTAGACTTGCTGATAATACGTCTAGGTTTCCTTTTTGACTTGACTTTATCGTTTACTAAAGGATATTGTTAGTGTGAAGGTGATAGCTGTTGCCTGACGTAGATCTGAAAAGACAGACAGTGAAATTTATCTCAACAAACATCCACCCTAGTGAATTTTTATCCTATGGCATGTTAAACAGAGATGGGTAGAACTGGGTCAGCGCTGCTCGAGATCCCTAAGGAGATCCTTAACCAGGAGTTGAGTGCCCTTTGGGCTACTGTCCCCGTTTTTTTAGTGACAACTAAATAAAATGCCTGTATCAAAGTATTTCAACTCAAATTGCCACATTTAGGCTGATTTTTATGGGAACCAAGGGTCAACGAGAACAAATAGCTCATGAGATGGCTTCCAGTCTCTCACACAGCCACTGAATCAGTCCTGTTAGCTAACTCTACCCTTTGACCTTCCAATGTCAGCCGTAGGGAGGGTGTTGAATTCTTTGGCTCAGCTAGTTAGCTGAAACCTTGCACTAAAACACCACATCATTCTTAAGGCAGCTTACTTGATAGAGTATTATTGTGTCATAAGATAAAGTTGGCTGTTGGCTATTTAGCCACGTAAAACAAGCAGTGACCTTGAGTCTCGCTGACAGCCAGATCACAATCATGCTATGGTCTCATAATTTCATTCAGTTTACGCTGGTGTGTGCTGTCTTTTTCTGCTGCATTATAAATAAGGTGTACGGTACTGCATTGAAATAGTAACACTTGGGATATTATTTTATTTGTGCGTTATTATTTGATATTTTTATTATTACTATTATTATTATTATTATTATTATTATTAATAATAATAATAATAATAATAATATATAGCTTCAAAACCTGGGTGCACATAGGTAGCAACCACTAGTATTGAGTATTATTTGTGCATTATTTGATATTTTTTTATTACTATTATTATTATTATTATTATTATTAATAATAATAATAATAATATTAATAATAATATTATATAGTTTAAAAACCTGGGTGCACAAGAATAACAAGAGTATATAATAATGTTATCATCACCATGCATTCAAAAATAGCAAGACGGAAAATTGCTTAACCACTACTTCAAGAAGCCCATCTGGTTTTATTTATTATTTTTATTATTATTATTATTATTATACAGGATTTATATAGCACTGACAGTTTGCACAGAGCTTTACAACATTAGTGCAGACAGTACAATTGCAATACAATTCAATACAGGGGGGAATCAGAGGGCCCTGCTCGTTAGAGCTTACAATCTAGGAGGGAGGGTCAAGTTATACAAAAGGTTAATAGGTGTGGGGGATGAGCTAATGGAGAAAATAGTGCAGTTGTTAGGTGGGGGCAGGATAGGCTTCTCTGAAGAGGAAAGTTTTCAGGGATCGTCTAAAAGTGGTTAAATTTGGAGACAGTCTGACAGATTGGGGTAGGGAATTCCAGAGGATGAGCGAGGCTCGGGAGAAGTCCTGGAGACGGATATGGGAGGAGCTAGAGAGCAGGTGGTCTTGGGAGGAACGACGAGGGTGATTAGGTTGGTATTTTGAGACTAGACTAGTGATGTAGCTGGGGGATGAGTTGTGGATGGCTTTGTAACTTATTGTTAGTATTTTGAATTTAATTTGTTGGGCGAGTGGCAGCCAATAGAGGGATTGGCAGAGAGGGGTAGCAGACGCTGAGTGGTTTGTAAGGTAGATGAGTCTGGCAGCAGATTCATGATGGACTGAAAGGGGGATAGTCTATTTAAAGGTAAGCCAATGAGGAGGGAGTTTTTTATATTTATATTTTTTATATTTATTTTTATATTTGACATTTCATGAAGTTCTATTCGTTGGTGTGCCTGAGTGTGGTGGAGTGGAAAAAAGTACTTTTGTTTCAGTGCATACCATCACCATGGGTGGAGCTAGAGGGGTCTCAGGGGCCTGTGCGGCCTCCCTGTCACATTAGGTTTTACATTGTGTCGCTGCGGAAAATCTCTTGCCACGTCACCCTACATAGGTAATTCAGTAAACTCAGATGGTCTGTCCCGGGCCCTCTGAGCTTTCGGTTTCATCTACACAGGGTGACGGACAAGCAAGCCCTTTCCCCAGCAGCGCACTTTCTGCTCAGCCCCCCTTCCCCCCCAGCAGCAGCTGGTGTGCATTGCATTGAAGACAATGCTTATCCTGACGCATCACACTGCTCACTTTTTTTTTAACAAACTTTATTGAAATTTCACACAATGACATTTCATAAAGTTCTATAGGCTGGCTTGCTGGAGTGTGCTGTGCTGGAAAAAAGTACTGCATGCAGTACTTTTTTTCAGCAAACATCGCAGACAAGGGCAGAGCTTGAGGGATCGCAACCGTGACCCCGCCAATGTTCCAGGGGGCCCGTGAAGCCTCCCAGTCACATTAGGTTTTACACTGTGTCGCTGGGGAAAATTGATTACCATGTCACCCTACATAGGTAATTCAATCCACAGCGGGTGGTAGTGGGAGGGTCCCAGGTCAAATTTTTCATCGGGTCCACAAGCTTCAAGCTAGCTCTGACTGCCGGCACACCACGGCAGTGCCGTGGTGTGAGTCGGCCACACCGGAGACAAGGCATTTTGCCTTGTCTTGTGGTGGAGGCGCAGTGGGACTGCACTGGAATAGCCAGGGGCCGCTGATAAAGCAGTACAACCAGCCCACCTGTACTGGGCCCAGGTCTCATCAGTTCGAAAGGGGGGCCTAGGCACCTGCCAAGCAGGAGGCCAAGCAGTACTGCCTCATTGCTGAGACTTGTGACTCTTGTGCAGTACTGCTGGCTTCTTTACTTTTCTTCCTCTGGTTGCACTGCAGGAGGATCTGTTCTAGTATCTGTGCTCCCTTCCCCCAGCTGTCTGGGACCCCTATTGTCCCTTTCCCTCCTCTGGAATGTGAACATCCACCCCAGTCTCAAGTCTTTTGGAGACTCTAATACACACACACACACGTACACATGACCGGTTTTGCCGTCGGAATAAACTCCGAAGGTTTCTCCGATGGAACTCCGACGGAATTCCGCTCAAGCAGTCTTGCCTACACATGGTCATACCAAAGTCCGACCATCCAGAACACGGTGACGTACAACACGTATGACGGGACTAGAAAAAGGAAGTTCAATAGCCAGTAGCCAATAGCTTTCGTCTCATACTTGCTTCAGAGCATGCGTCGTTTTTGGTCCGTTGGAGCAGCATACAGACGAGCGGTTTTCCCGATAGGAATTGGTTCCGTCTGAAATATTTAGAACATGTTCCATTTCTAGGTCCGTCAGATTTTCGAAAAAAAAGTCCGATGAGGCACACACACGATCAGACTAGACGATGAAAAGCTTCCGTCTGACTTTTTCTGTCAGACATTCCGCTCGTGTGTACGCGGCTTAACAGGTTTTCTTCTAAGATTGCCCTGTATTTGGCTCCATCCATCTTCTCATCAACTCTGACCAGCTTCCCTGTCCCTGCTGAAGAAAAGCATCCCCACAATATGATACTTTGTTCAGAGTGATGTGCAGTGTTAATTTTCTGCCACACAAAGCATTTTGCTTTTAGGCCAAAAAGTTCACTCATCTGACCAGAGCACCTTCTTCCACATGTTTGCTGTGTCCCCCACATGACTTCTCGCAAACTTCAAACAGGACTTCTAATGGCTTTCTCTCAATAATAGCTTTCTTCTTGCCACTCTTCCATAAAGGCCAGATTTTGTGGAGAGCACGACTAATAGTTGTCCTGTGGACAGATTCTCCCACCTGAGCTGTGGATCTCTGCAGCTCCTCCAGAGTTACCATGGACCTCTTGACTGCTTCTCTGATTGATGCTCTCGTTGCCCGTCCTGTCAGTTTAGGTGGACGGCCATGTCTTGGTAGGTTTGCAGTTGTGCCATACTCTTTCCATTTTCGGATGATGGATTGAACAGAGCTCCGTGAGATGTTCAAAGCTTGGGATATTTTTTAATAACCTAACTCTGCTTTATACTTCTCCACAACTTTATCCCTGACCTGTCTGATGTGTTCCTTGGCCTTCATGATGTTGTTTGCACTAAGGTTCTCTAACAAACCTTTGAGGGCTTCACAGAATGGCTGTATTTATACTGAGATTAAATTACACACAGGTGGACTCTATTTACTAATTGAGTGACTTCTGAAGGCAATTGGTTCCACTAGATTTTAGTTAGGGGTATCAGAATAAAGGGGGCTGAATACAAATGCACACCGCACTTTTCAGATATTTATTTGTAAAAAAAAAATGAAAACCATTTATCATTTTCCTTCCGCTTCACGATTATGTGCCACTCTGTGTTGGTCTTTCAATATAAAATCCCAATAAAATACAATTACTGTTTTGGTTGTAAAATGCCAAAATGTGGAGAATTTCAAGGAGTATGAATACTTTTTCAAGGCACCGTATAAACATATTTACAGGTATCGAAAAATAAATGAATACAATAATCCACTTTGAATGTCTGAACCTAATAAAGTCTATTTTATTTTTTTATAATGTCCACTTGCCTTGAAAAAAAAAAAAAAAAGTGAAGTTTTCAAAACTTTGCATCCCTTTTTATAAAGTCTTCAATAATACGGTGTTATCTGAAGAGCATCATAGAAAACAGTTTAATATTTAGGTAATCTAAGTCTGACATGTGAAGCTGCTATGAATCATTTATATAACCTACAGCAAACACATCTAGAGAGTATTAAGCCAGAGATACTTATCAGACTTTTTCTTAGATATTATTTCTCTCTTGCTGACTAACATGCACTTGTTTGTTTCATCTGTCTATCCGATGCATGGAATCCAAGCCCCTGCATTTATTTTAGCAATGCCTCAAGGCCAGGAGATTAGCACCAGAGTCAGTTGGGTCTCACGTGACTATATTAAATATAGTAATAGAGCTGGCATTGAAAGGAGAAGGGGAATCTATTAGTTGTGACACAGGAGGCTTCGTGTTGGTTAACACATGCCAGAGACTAGAGAGAAAGATCAGATTCCTGCTGAGTAATTAACAGAATACGTACTCTGTCCTTATTGTCCTTAGGATGAGGCTGCTAAGGTGCGGGGTAAAGACATAGAAAGGGGAGCCAATGGATTTCTTGGGAAAGTAAGGTCATGTCAATTGGTTAGAAAGGGGTTTGACACATTCACTAACTTGTCCTTCAAATGCTACCAACATAAAAAGGTCATCTATTTCCGCTGTTGGTTGCTTAGTACATAGCATTGAAGTAAATCCCTTCACTTTCTAAAACCAGAACTTTTTTTTGTATTTTTGGATAGGGTGTGGAAGGGTTATTAGTTTTGTCAGGGTACAATTTCTGTCTGTGACCCAACTGGTCACTCTATGTGACTAGTATCATTGGGGCAGAAAGTTCAAGGATAACTACCCTGTTTCCCCCCCGAAAATAAGACCTAGCGTGATTGTCGGTGATGGCTGGAATATAAGCCCTACCCCCCAAATAAGCCCTAATTAAAGTCCTTGTAGGTCTTATTTTCAGGGTAGGGCTTATTTTCGGGGAAACAGGGTAGGGCTTATTTGGGGGGTAGGGCTTATATTGCAGCCATCACCGACAATCACGCTAGGTCTTATTTTTTCGGGGGAAACAGGGTAAAGGTTTGTTTTAACCGCTTCAGCCCCGGAAGATTTTGCTGCTTAACAGGGGTAAGAATTGGGCCCATTTTCCTTTGCACTGCATGGATCACTTTAACCGATTCAGCCCCAGAAAATGTTACCGCCTTCCTGACCAGAGCACTTTCTGCGATTCGGCACTGCGTCGCTTTAGTTGACAATTGCGCGGTCTTGCGACGTTGCACCCAAACAAAATTGACGTCTTTTTTTTCCAACAAATGGAGCTTTTTTTTGGTGGTATTTGATCACCTCTGCTGTTTTTATTTTTTGCGCTATAAACAAAAAAAGAGCTGCAATTTTGAAAAAAATGCATTATTTTTTACTTTTTTGTAATTTTATTTATTTATTTATTTCAGGTACTTATATAGCGCCGTCAATTTACGCAGCGCTTTACATATACATTGTACATTCACATCAGTCCCTACCCTCAAGGAGCTTACAATCTAAGGTCCCTAACTCACATTCATTCATACTAGCAATAATAAATATCCCCCAAAAATATATAAAAAACAATTTTTTGCCCCAGTTTAGGCCGATACATATTCTTCTACATATTTTTGGTAAAAAAAAATCTCAATAAGCGTATATTGATTGGTTTGCGCAAAGGTTATAGTGTGTACAAAATAGGGGATAGTTTTATCGCATTTTTCTTTTTCTTTTTTTATTAGTAATGGCAGCGATCTGCGATTTTTATCGGGACTGCAACATTATGGTGGACACATCGGACACTTTTGACACTATTTTGGGACCATTGACATTTATACAACGATCAGTGCTATAAAAATGCACTGCTTACTGTGTAAATCACACTGGCCGGGGTTAACCACTAGGGGGAGATGAAGGGGTTAAGTGTGTCCTAGGGAGTGATTCTAACTGTGGGGGGGGGTGTGCTTCAAGTCACATGACAGCGATCACCGCTCTTGATGACAGGGAGCGGTGATCTCTGTCATGACAAGCAGGAACTTTAGAAACAATTGGCGCTATGGCCGCCGGTGAATCGCGCATGCGCGAGATCGAGAGGTGCATGCTGGTTACCCAGCATGCAACTCTCCAACGCTTATCCAGGAAGAGATATCGATTGGGCTTCACATGCCCACAATCATGCCCTCTGATTCCTCCTGTATTGAATTGTATTGTACTTGTACTGTCTGCCCTAATGTTGTAAAGCGCTGCGTAAACTGTCGGCGCTATATAAATCCTGTATAATAATAAAATAAAAATAGTCATGATGGCAACGGCCACAACAGGAGGGAGAAAATTGTAAGTATTACATTTATATTTTAGAAGGATCCACAATTAACCATGTATAATCGTTTTTTATTTAAAAATGAAAAATGCTTGGATCAATTTAAAAAATTTAAAAAAATTTGGCCGGAACTCTGCTTTAACAAAAATCCCCAAAAAACACTTCCCGCTCCAGGTCGATCACAGAAATGTTGCCAAGATGCAGTACACTGCAGCCAGCTGGACTGGGGACACCATTATTAACCGCTTGCCGACCAGCCCCCGTCATTATACTGCGGCAGGTCGGCACGATCCCGCGAGCCTTCGTATCTGAACACCGGCTCCTTTAGACCCCTTTCACACTGAGGCGTTTTTGTGGCGTTTTAGCGCTATTAAAACACTCATAAAACACTCCCCATGCATCTCAATGGACCCTTTCACACTGAGGCGTTGCGCTGGCGGGGCGTTGAGAAAAGTCCTACAAGCAGCATCTTTGGAGCAGCTTTTGGGCGTTGAAAAAAGCACTTCAAAAACGCCCCTCTCCATTGAAATGAATTGAAAGCGCTATAAAAACGCCTGAACAGCGCCTATAATCTGCCCTGAGCTGTAGAAAAGTCACATGATCTTACAAAAAAGGTAAACATGCAAGCAGAAAAGAGAGCATATACAACAACAGGACTGAAATTGTGATGTAGGGAGGTGGGGTTGTTCTTTGACGCCCATGCTTCAATAACTTGTAAAAAAAAAGCAGTTAAAATGCCCGCAGCGTTGCGGTAATTTTACCGCTAGTGCCCCAAAAATGCGGTAAAAATGCAGTAATATCGCTAAGGCGTTTTAGGGCGTTTTTAAAGCATCTAGGTGTGAAAGGGCTCTTAAGCGGCATAGCAGGCGGGTGCCCGCTGTACTGCGGGGTTGCAGATGCTCGTGGCCGACGGTCGCGATGACCGCCGGCCACGAGCGATCGTGGGCATGAGAGGCAGAACAGGGACGTGTGTGTGTAAATACACAAATCCCTGTTCTGTTCTGTGAGGAGAGACAGAACGTGTGTTCCTAATAGCTAGGAACCACAATCTGTAATTTCCTCTAGGTCAGTTCCCTCCCCCTACAGTTAGAAACACAAACAGGGAACACACTTAACTGCTTGATCGCCCCCTAGTGTTAACCCCTTCCCTGCCAGTGCCATTTTTACAGTAATCAGTGCATTTTTATAGCACTGATCGCTGTATAAATGCCAATGGTCCCAAAAATGTGTCAAAAGTGTCCGATGTGTCCGCCATAATGTCGCAGTCCTGATAAAAATTGCAGATCACTGCTAATACTAGTAAAAAAAAAATAATAATAAAAATGCTATAAATCTATCCCCTATTTTGTAGACGCTATAACTTTAGCGCAAACCAATCAATATACGCTTATTGCAATTTTTATTATCAAAAATATGTAGAAGAATACATATCAGCCTAAACTGAGAAAAAATGTGCTTTTTTTAACCTCCCTGGCGGTATGATTATTTCGGATTTTAGGTGCTGAAAGCGGTACAGTTATTTTGCATGGAAATTTGGCGTTTTATATTGTAGGCCTGTAATTCTTAACAATAACACACTTAAATCTGTCCAGACAAGAGTCTAGTAGATATCCCGGGTATGATGAAGTTTGAAACACAAAATCATAAATTATAATATAATAAATAAATATAAATAATTAAAAAAAAAATAATATAATAATAATAACATAAATTTCCCCACGATTCACTATCGCTCAATTCTGCAAGTGTTCTAATTTACTATCACTGTTTTCTAGCTGGTCTAAAGCCACTTTTGACATAAAGGGACACTTTTTGGTTGCTATGGACAATCTCCAGTTTCCAGGCAGAAAGAACAGTATATATCACATAAAACTGCATGCAGGGCATGGGCCAAAGCATTGGGGACAAAGGGATGTGAAATAATTTCATACAGTACTGTAATCTGTAAGATTACAGTACTGTATGTGTTATGGTTTGGGGCCCAAAGCAGCTGCCTCATACTTGCCAACTATCCCAGT